>APFE030814747.1:154355-170656 GCA_000404065.3 Pinus taeda | reverse complement strand
CCCCCAGACAGGGGGGCTGCCACCCCCCCGCTACGCAATCGACACAACGAAGGGGGGGCGGAGCCCCCCGATTCACTACGTAGGTTAGTCGTGGAAAGAATATAACACAACCCAACAATAATAATAACAATAGGGGCACAACAATAACAATAAGGGTTACAATGACAATGGTAATTGGGGAATCACTAGTATTATAGGGGCCTAACATGCCCCTCTCCTTCAAAAAATTGATGTCCTCAACGCTTGACTAGTTCTTGATGCTTCTGTATAAAATAATTAGGGAAACGAGAAAGATAATCAGCTATGATACCAAATGTTATGTAACCAGCTCACAAAATAGAAGAAAAGATAGATCAATGACTTCAAAATCAGCCTCTTCAAGGGGGAAACCTCCTTTACATTACACAAATGAATAATTCTTCGATGATACAAATGAAAAAACATCATTTCTATATATAAGAGTCTAAGGGGTCACAATATAATCAACGCTGACATACAATAATAATATAAGGGCACAACAATAACAATAGTGGGCTTCTATGGGGAACAATAATAACAATATGGGGACAATAGGGTCACAAAAATAACAATAAGGGCTACAATGACAATAGTAATGGGGTAGTCACTAGTATTATAGGGGCCTAACAAACCCAATCCCAAGAAGATATGCATCCATTCTTGCATACCATTCCCTTGGTGCTTGCTTCAAGCCATATAGCACCTTCTTGAGTCTAAAAACATGAGAGTCCCTGATATTCACTTCAAATACTTTAGGTTGTTTTATGTACACTTCCTCATCAATGGTCCATTCAGAAATGTAGTCTTAACATCCATTTGATGGATATTCCACCCCATTGTAGCATCCAATGAAACCAGTGATCTAATGGTAGTGTACCTTACAGTAGGTGCAAATGTTTCTTCATATTCAATGCCTTCCTTTTGAGAGAAACCCCTTGCAATGAACCTTGCTTTATACTTGTCTATACTTCAATCAACAACATGTTTGATCTTATAGATCCACTTCAACATGACAACCGATTTGTGACGAGGTCTAGGAATGACTTCCCAAACCCCATTCTTCATGATGGATTGATATTCTTCCTACATAGCTTTCTTCCAAACCTCTTCATGCTCAGCTTCCTAGTATGTAGATGACTTGGCTTCAATCAACTTTGTCATATATGCAGCATAACCAGAATACTTTTTCAGTTTCTTACTTTCCCTGAAGGACCCTTTTGCAGCTTCATGTCCTTCAGCATCTTCTAATGTAACTCTCAACCAATATGGCCTCTTCCTTGTCGTTGGGATAACCACCGATTGAATAGAACCACTTGGTCCTTCTTCTTTATCATTTGAAGTAGAGTTCTCATGAGCTTCATCTTCTTCAAATACGGGAACTTCTTCGTCATAAAAATCAATAGGAATATCCTTTGATTTCTTGTAGGCTTGATTCTCATCAAATATGACATCCTTGCTTACTTCAATGTATCTTCCCCCCTTTATGTATATTCTACAAGATTTTTAGGAAAGACTATAACCAACGAACATTCCCTTGATTCTTGTCAAGTCAACCTTCTTTTGCTTGTCCTTCGGAACATGGACATATGTTGGACTTCCAAATATGTGGAAATTATCCATACTCAGCTTCTTTCCTTGGAATACTTCTTCCGGTGTAGTATTATCAAGACCCTTATGAGGACTTCTATTTTGAATGTACACGGCAGTCATCGCTACTTCACCCCATAAGAATTTTAGTAGATCTTGATCAAGGAGCATAGTTATAATACCTTGTTCAATTGACCTATTCTTTCTTTCATCCAATCCATTTTTTTTGGGATAGTAGGGAACATTGAGCTCCCTCTTAATACCTACATCCTTACAATATGTAATTAAATCTTTATAGGTGTATTCCCTACCATTGTCAGACCTTAGAGTCTTTATCTTCTTTTCGATTAAGGTTTCCACCTCAGACTTAAACTCCTTGAACTTATCAAATACTTCATCTTTAGTTTTGATTAGGTATATCCATGTATTTCTTGAATGGTCATCAATGAATGTTTCATAGTAGAGATGACCTCCAAGTGTCTTTTCAGACATGGGCTAGCACACATCGGAATGGATAAGATATAAAATTTCTAGTATGCTTCCCCAAAGAAAATCCTTTGCATACACCTTAATGGTCTAGCTTCATGTCAGGAATGTCATTAACCAATTGACTAAGAGTAGGGATGACCCTATAATGAAGATGGCCATACCTTCGATGCCATAGTTCAATGGGACTTATTTCCATATAAACAAGAGCTTGAGGAGATGGAGTGATAACCCAGTAAATACTCCATTCACGAACTCCCATAACCCTAGCTTTGTCAATACTAGAGTTGTTTCCCCAAACCAATACTTTTCCATCAACAAAAACAATTATTTCCCCTTTATCTTCTAAACAAGAAATAGAAAGTAAATTCTTTTTCAAACCTAGAACATTGAGAGTGTTGTTGAGAGGCAGTTTCAATCCATTGTCTAGCTTTAATGATGTAGATCCCAGGCCTCTAACAACATAGGTTTTGTTGTCACCCAATTCCACTGCATGGGAGGATGAATCCTTTGATAGTGTGTGAAGTTGCCTACTTTCACCTGTCATAAGTCTCGATGCTCCATTATCAATGACCCATGCATTATCATCAATAAGAGATCTTGTAAGGGAAACCAAGAATCCATGACTCTTGACTTTGTTGAATAGGTAATAGATGACCTTCTTGATCCTTCTTCTAGTAGAGTTGAAACCCAATCTTATGTACTTCACCATAGAGGGAGAATCCATGCCAACAAATTGATCTTTGAGATCTTCGACTTGTTAGGATACTCTGACACATAGGAAATAATTATGTACAACTTGGTCTAATGTATAGTTAGGTAAAGTGTGTTTCTTTAGTATGTACTTTTTGCAACTTACAATCTGATAGTCATGATATGTTCTAGACATGAAGTGATCTGACGGTTCATTCTCTCCTCAGTATTACCGACACTTGATTCGTGGCTTAACACCCGATTTGTCCATGATCTCTATTTAAAGAGCATGGAAATTCATTTTTTAGGTGATCATTCATGAGAGAAGCTTATGTAAATTTTCTTTTCTTTTACATTAATAAATTTCCTGTAGTGGCCACGTTGGTTCAGGTTGTGGACTGTTTCCCTCTTTGAGGTTTTTAACCACGTCAAGAATACTGGTGTACTGAACTATGATCTATTTGTGAGTAGTGTCCTTTAGTGTTCTATCTAAGGAAATTACCATGTAAATTCCTACATGGTATCAGAGCTATTCGAGGGTCGCATCTATTGGTGATCCAAATCTGATGCTGGTACAACTGCATCTGACTGTCCTTTCATAGATCTTTTATTTCTAACTGCTTTCAGGTTGAGAAGACTACTCTATTATGTTAGGAGCATATGTTCCAGTGAAGAACCCCTTTCATTTCACACGAAAAAGTTTCCGGTAGCCCTAGCTACGTCATTTTTAGGATCTGGAGGTATACATTCCTTATTTGTAGTTATAGTTATTTATCTCTCTGTTTATTTCAATTTATAGTCCTCTAATATCTATATATATATATATATAATATATTACCAGATCTATACCTTTCATTTCTGCATATGCTCTTTGCCCCGCGACTCTATGTGATTTGGGCAAACAAGAAACAGAAAGAAAGGATTTTTCTCATGCGTATGCTCGTTTTCGTTGCACCTTAGCTTGATCTCGAAAAATTAGAAACATTGAGGAAAATATTTAGTTTCCACTCAAATCTAGCTTTAAGTCGTAAGGCTTGGATACTTTTGTTTGTTTGTTTGGTTTGTGTGTGTGTGTATGTGTGTTTTTTTTTTTGTAGGCAAAAAGAGGTTTTCCAGGCAATCACACATCCCAAAGCTTTAGTGAAAACAAAAAACAAAAACAAACCGTCCTATTTTCCAAAAATTGCAAACCTTTTAAACTAGTTCACTTGGTCTTGTTGTGGCCACAACCACCACCCTATTAAAACCTGCTCTGGTGGCAAATTTGAATGGGTCCCCTAGAAGTTTGATCTTTCATTTCTTCGAATGATCTGTTTTTATCCACGGGATTTTAACTCTCTACCAAGTCAAATCTTCAACTCTTAATGGTTAAGTCCCCCCTGAATAAATCTCTACAGCATGATTCATTTATAACCCAGTCTAGCTCTTCACTTATATCTTTCATTGGGACTTTTTCAATCCTCATAAACCTTCATGGTGCTCTATGCCCACACATATAACCAACCCCCACTCTCTACTATGGTTGTATGTGGACTCAACCCACAAAACCTTCTATTGCACCTTTATTTCTATTATAACACCTTTGTAATAGAAATAATTTGCAAGTGTATTTAACTTACCTTTTCCGCGTTTTTTCGGTCTTTATACATTTCTCGATGCTTGCCTTTATCGCTATCGCAATCTCTCAATTTCCGCGGTTACACTACGCATAACTCTTTTGCATCCGATAAGCGAGGACCTTCCAGACTTCAAATGAAATTAACCACATCCATATCCTTTTGGGTCCGTCATTACATCGCTTATCGCAATCCCTTTTCCGCTCCTCCATCGCAAATCACAATCGGCGGAACCCAAGGCCCATACATAAGGTGTTCTGCGATATGGCGGACCTGCCATGATTATTAAGCGCAGCACATATGATTTCGGGTCTGAAGCCCATCGCAAATCGCAATCGGCGGAATTCAAAGCTTATACATAAGGTGTGATGCGATACAATGGACCCGACAGGGCTATTAAGCATAACACATCTGATTTCAAGTCCGCTCCCCAATCGCAAATCGCAATCGACGAAACTCAACGTTTATACATAATGCGCAATGCAATATGACAGACCCACCGGGATTATTAAACGCAACACATATATTTTCAGGTCTGGCTAATCGCAAATCACAATCGGTGGGACCAAGGGTGATGTTGCATGTGCCTGCCCTCTACGATGTGCGATTGCGACTTGATCTCATTGCAACCTTGGCTAAACCAGGGGTCGATTCTTTCACACTTGTTCCTTTTGATTTTATAAAAGTTTTATTGAGGGCAAGATTTGTGTTTTTAGGCATTTCTATCATATTTTCATAAGCATAGCTGATGTTGATTATTTCTGCAGGCGAGGACCAAGAGAAGGCAAGTGAGGTCGAAGAGCGGATGTGTAAGCATCAAGAATGGTTCCGGGTAAAAGATGCATGAGCAGATCCGAAGAATATATACATGCAAGTGTACTCTATATAAGATCTGAACTTAGGCGTTCACGGTCGGGTTTCCATGGGTTACCTGTGTATTCCGAAAATGATGTTGTCTTGGGTTTCATCATGAGGATATGACACTCTGTCATTCTCCTTTCCATCGACATCCATTCATTCCCCCAACGAAATAGAACGCTCTAGCAAATGTGACTTCGTCGTGTCAGCGGTTTCACCGACTGTTCTACGTTTGTATATTTTGATTTGTATATTGAAAAGGGGAGGAAGGTGGAAAGTTGGGGGGAAGACGGAGGGTCAGTGTTTTTCTGCATAAATATTAGCTCTAGAGATCGGAGGAGGACTTTTTTGAGGGCAGAACAACTTTTGGATTTATTGTGCTAATAAACAACATTGTTTGGGTGAAGGAGCATTTTTCCGATTTATCTTCCTTTTCCATCATGTGTTTAGAATCAAGGTGTTGTTGCTGGCATAAATATAAATATGTTTTGTTTTTGTGTATATTGATAACAGACATTTCGTGACTAGTCTTGGTTATTCAAATATAATTTGTTATCATGGTTAATTCATGAGCAGTTGTTGATTCGAAACCTTGTTAAAGATCAGTTGCAAGTTTTATTCGTATGGAAAGGAATGTGTATTCATGTATGAGTAATTAGATTGCAATTAAGATTTAATATAGCCTTGTTCATCTGTGAACCAGTAATTGATTCATTTGGACTTGGAATCTATATATGATGTTTAATCTCTTTTTGTTATGCTCCTGCAAGATAGATTAGAATAGTTAAGACTAGCATAAGTAGTTAGAATCAGTATAGATAAGATCTGATACATATAGGTTAGTTGTTTCTTTTGATGATCTAATGGAATTCTTCCTCTGGGTAGCAATCTTTCAACACCTATAACAGTTTACAGGGTCCTTTAAAACCCGTCGGAACTAGCCATTCCAAACGAAAGAAGATCTAATCGGGATCTGCGATCAAGTTGGTTCCCTTTGTTGGCATAGCGAAAATTCGCCGCGTCAACAGGTCTAAAGTTACTTTATGAGAATAGAGGTCTTGGGTTCAAGTCTTTCTTTTTGTTGAGTTACTTTTTTAGAAAACACGTGTAACTTATGTTTTAAAGTTACTTTATGTGAAAGTGTTCTCACCCATTATAAAAAGTAAGTCACTTATAATTCTAAATTCATTTTACCTTTTATTTAAGTTACAACTTAGTGGATAGTTTATGAAGTACCATTGTAAAAGTGACTTTCACTTATTTATAAAAGTGAGTCACATAAAGTAATCATTTTTTTAAAAGTGGGCTAATTAGATTAAGTTTGGAAATGGGGTATTTTTTTTTTTTAAATATAACATTATCATCAACTTCCAAACATTCATGTGGTTTTTTGGCATCTTCAACAACCTTTCTTCAGAAAGCCATAACTTCTTCATCTGGAAGCCATTTTTTTTAATTGGCCTAATTTTTCAAGATCTTTCCATTTGAACCCTTAGTTTCAGCATATACAACTTTAGTTTATTTTAAAATGGAAATTCCATGCCTAGTTATTCTTGACAACACCAACTACTTCTAATGGCTATCCTAAATTGTGGATTTACTTAGAAGTAAAGGTATTTATAGAATAGCCTTAGGCCAAGAGTCTAAACCTAAAAATGAATATAAGCAAGCCAAATAGGAAAATAAGCAAGATCAAGCACGTGGATTGATAGAGATGTTTATTTCTCCAGACCTTAGGTTCCATATCGCAGAAATTGATACCCCTGATGAAGTAATGAAATAGCTCAATAAAATTTTTGGAATTAAAAATGAAATTAGAGCCCATCAACTCAAAAATGAGTTGCTTACATTGGACCCCAATAATTTTTCTTCCATTGAAGATTTTTTGTCCAAGTTCAAGACCCTTAGACTTCTCCTGGAAGGTGTTAAGGTTAAGAAAGAAGATGGTAGCCTTATCTATTCCATTCTTACAAAGTTAGGACCATCCTACTCTATGTTTGTTTCCACCGTCCATTCAACTAGAGAAGCCTTTATTTCTCAAGGACAAGCCTATAAGTCCCCCTCTTTTGATGCATTTTGTGATGATTTATTAAGACAATAAGAAAACCTCTTACATCTTGGCCTTATTAATACTGGAAACTCTTCTAAGAAAGCCTTAGCAGCGTAGCAGCAACCAAGTTCAAAGAATCCCAAGAAGCAACATCCTAAAAATAATGGTCCTAAACCAAACAAGGGTCCTAAGCAATTTCAGTCTCAAAATGAAAAATCAACTCAACAAAATGATAAGGCAACCAAAAACAAAGCGAAGAAGACTGATAACCATTGAAACTTTTATAATCGTGATGACCACTTAGAATCCAAATGCTTGAAGAAGATGGAAGCCTGGGAAGCAACCATGAAGAAGCATAACATCCATTTGGAGCACTCTTCAACTTCAACTTCATCTTCATCTTCACAAATAACACTTTATGCATTAGGTATTCAAGCATCTTGGTCTGGTTATGCACCAAATGTATCTTCTTCTACACATTCTCATGAGTGGCACATTGATTCTGAAGCTTCTTATCACATGGCCACAAACAAAGCCATGTTTTATTCTTTAAAAGATTGTAACACAAAAAATATATGTTGGTGATGATAGATCTCGTAGTGTTGTAGGGACTATAACTATTCATCTAGACAATGGTCAATTTAATGATGTATTATGTGTTTCTACCTTATCATGAAACCTTCTATCTATATATCAGATAACTCATTCAAGTGAAGGTAAAACTATTGAATTTTCACCTTATGATGTTGTAATTAACGACCTAAGAGATCCTAGACATATTTTAGCTACTGGCATTGTTGATGATTCTACAAGGTTGTATAAGTTTAACAACTTTGGGTCATCAACCCTTCCCTCGGTATTTACAAGGTAAGTTCCTTAGATAAAACACCAAAGGACACCGCTCACAAACAGATCACAAATCAGTAAACCCATATTCTTAACTTTCATTGATGATTTATCCTAACGCACTTGGGTACACTTATTAAAACTCGATTGAAGTCTTTAACATGTTCTTGGCCTTTAAGGCTTTTGTTGAGAAACAATCTGGACATCAAATTCTTAATCTAAGATTTGATAATGGTGGAGAATATGTTAATGACAAATTACACTTAGCATGGAATTCAATTGCAACATATTGTTCCATATACTCTAGAGCAAAATGGTGTAGCTGAAAGGAAGAATCGCACCTTAAAGGAAATGGTTAATTGTATGCTTCAATCTAAAGGACTTAGTCTTAATTTTTGGGTAGGAGCAATTAACTGTGCAAATTACATAGTAAATCACATTCCAACTAAGTTTTTAAACAATATCACTCCAGAAGAAGCATGGAGCTCAATTAAACCATATGTAAGTCACTTTCGTATTTTTGGAAGTGAAGCATGGACCCATATTCCACATGAGAAACATAAAGCCTTAGAACCTAAGAGTGAAAAATATATAATTTTTTTTTATATTCTGCAGATGTCAAAGGATATAGACTTCTTCAACCTAAATCCAAAAATGTTATCACTAGAAGAGATGTAAAATTTTCTGAAAATATATTGGCCTACGAGCCTAGTTTGGCGAATGTCCCACCTCTCTCTATCCCTTCTACTTCTGAAAATATTTCCTCTTCAGATGATGACAGTGAGGATGACAATACTCCCCCGCCTTCTTGGGATCCTCCTTCAACTTTCAAAATCGGTCTGCACTACTCGGGATGTCGCAGGTGCTCTTGCAGGTGATCCTACAGATCAATGTCGTACACTTTCTCAATTCGATAGAGCCTCTTCTTTACTGGCTCAAGCTTTAGTGAATTATGATCCAGACACGTTTGCAGAAGCTTCAGGCCATCTAGATTGGGACGCAGCTACGAATGAAGTATATCGTTCATTATTGGAAAATGATACATGGGACCTTTTTCCTCTTCCAAAGGGACGAAAACTTGTTAGATGCAAATGGGTTTACAGAACCAAGTTTGGACCAGATGGAAAACTTGATAAACATAAAGCTCATCTTGTTGCTAAGGGTTTTTTACAAGTTGAAGGCATTGATTATACTGAAACCTTCTCCCTTATTGCCAAAATGAACTCTATCTGCCTTTTTCTTTCCCTTACTGCCTCTTTCAAATGGGAATTCCATCAGATGCATGTTAAATTTGCCTTCTTGCATGGGGAATCACATGAAGAAATCTATATGGAACAACCTCCTGGATTTATACAAACATACTCTAGCCTTGTATGTCAGCTTAATAAATCCCTTTATGGTCTCAAGCAAGGCCCTCGAGCTTGGTATGCCAATATGGATAGATTTCTTTTAGATATTGACTTTTCTAGGTATCATTCTAACAATATTGTCTACACCAAGAAGGTGGGTAAGTCTCTTATCATTCTTGTTCTTTATGTTGATGATCTTATCGTTATTGGTAGTCATCCCAACCTTATAAACCATGTGAAGTCTAGCCTTAAAAGAAATTTGAAATGACATACTTAGGACACTTGCATTATTTTCTTGGTCTTCAAGTCTTGCAATCCAAAGAAGGTATTTCCCTTTCTCATTCCAAGTATGCATGTGATCTTATACGCCACTTTCACATGGAAGATTGTAAGCCAACCCCTTCTCCCTTTCAATCTCGAGCCAAACTTTCAGTCACTTGTACTTCCCCTAAAGTTAATGCAACCTTATACCATCATCTTGTTGGAAAACTTTGTATCTGACCCATACCCGTCCTGACCTTTCCTTTGTTGTTGGCCTTGATGCTTGGTTTATGAAAAACCCACATGAAAGTCATTGGAAAGCAACTAAAAAACATTTTGTTATGTTCAAGGTACAATTTAGTTTGGGATTCATTATAGTGCAGAAGCATCTCATCTATTGGTTGGTTTCACTGATTCTAACTGGGATGGTGACCCTGATGATCGGAAGTCTACTGCAGGTTATATCTTCACTCTTGGTTATGGACCTATTACATGGGCTTGCAAGAAACAAATTTCCATTTCTCTTTCTTCAGCAAAAGAAAAGCATCGTGGCACCATTAAAGCTAGTAAGGAAGCCCTGTGGCTTCGTTAGATCCTGTGAGAGTTTGGTTTTCAGCAGCAGCATGCGACTACACTTTGGTGTGATAATCAAAGTTCCATTCAACTATGCAAAGATCCAGTCCAACATCAGTGCAACAAACACATTAAACTACACATGCACTTCATTATAAACCTCATTCATGACCATGTTCTTGAAGTGTAATAATGTTCAACCAATGATCAAGTTGCAGGCATCTTCACAAACGCTCTCACAGAGATGAAGTTTACTAAAATTCGATTTATGGTTGGAGTTTAAGAAGTTTTCACTGAGGGGAGATAGGCTCTAATGCCTCCTTCCTTCTCCTATTGTGTCATCTGCGTGCATCCTTCAATCCTATCCCAAGTTGTTCTTAAGGGGGGTGTTAGGATATTCCAACACATAGGAAATAATTAAGTACAACTTGGTCTAGAGTATAGTTAGGTAAAGTGTGTTTCTTTAGTATGTACTTTCTGTAACTTACACTCTCACGATCGCGATATGTTCTAGACATGGAGCGATCTGATGGTTGATTCTCTCCTCGCTATTACCGACACTTGATCTATGGCTTAACACTCGATTGGTCAATGATCTCTATTTAAAGAGCATGGAGGGTCATTTGTTACGTGGTCGTTCATGAGAGAAGCTTATGTAAATTTTATTTCTTTTACATTAATAAATTTCCTGAAGTGTTCGTGTTGGCTCAGGTCGTGGATTGTTTCCCTTGTTGAGGGTTTTCACCACATCAATAATATTGGTGTATTGATCTGTGATATGTTTGTGAGCGGTGTCCTTCGGTGTTCTATCTAAGGAACTTACCCTGTAAATTCCTACATGACTTCTCTTCACCTTAGCTCTTATACCATGTTGGAAAACCAAAGATATTATATTAGGGTTTGATTCTCTGATCTTGATAATTACTTGTGAGTGTGTTGGCTTCTTTTACTTCTTTATTATCTTATCTTTCATCAAGAAATTATACATACATGAAGATCACAAAACAAGAGACACGAGATATAGGCACATGCCATGGAAAAAACCCCTTCGAGGGGAAACCCAATTAAAGTAATTATTCCTTTCAATGGTATTCTTTGAGACTCTTCACCCTAGACCAAGACGAGACTTTCCCTCCACACCATGTCAACCTCAAAGATCTTCGACCCTTTCTAGCAACTTCGACTATGTAGTAGATCCCAGCAACATGCATCTTCTCACAACAAAAAAACCCTAGGAGACTTCAATCTCCTAAACCAGGCCACAAAATAGAGAGAGAGAGGCACCAAAACTTCGATTTTTCCTTTTTCTAGAGACTCCCCCAAACTTGCACTTATTTCCTCCTTCCGGCAGCAGACTTCGCATCCCCAGCACTTCCCAGAAGATATCGAATTGCTTGAGAGAGTGAGTGAACCAAATGACTTCGACTTCCTTCTATATATAGCCTTATAGTGAGTCGAATGAGGGTCTTTAGGCCGACATGATGTGGAGGACACATAATTCATATTTTGCTTGATACAAAACCCTTTTACATGACTTGAGAGCCCAAGAAGGGTCTCTTCGAATGTACAATGACTCTATAAACTCAATATCAATCATAGGAGTCCATAATGGGGACTTTGAATACTATAATGATGACCCAAGCATGAAACCCATGCTTTAATAAGTCATTGTTTCAAATAATAAAAATTATTTTCTTTATTCTTTTGACAAGTACAATACATAATGACTCAAGTACATTATTGAAGACCGAACATAGTTACTTTTTCCAACACTCCCTCTTAATTAGGGAGGTATTCATAATGTACACATAAAATGGAAGATCTCCAACTATATGAAAACATGAAGAACCTTTAGGCACCGCAATGTCATGGACTAGATTCCTGACCAAGGCAATCTATCCAGCCAGTCACTCAACAATTTAGGCACCGCAATGCCATGGACTAGATTCTTGACCAGGGAAATCTATCCAACCAGTCACTCAACAATTTAGGCACTGCAATTCCATGGATTAGACTCTTGACTAGGGAAATCTATCCAAGTGGGACTAAGGTGGACTCAAGATTTCATCCCCTCTAGGTACCATCAGGCTTACTTACTGACCAACAACACAAACATATTCCACCCTCGTGCCATATTCCAAGCATGAATGTGGGACTCAAAACCAAACCAAAGTAGGTTTCCTCAAGCTTTACCGCAATCCCCATCGGAACACTAGGCCCTAAACAAGCATGGATGCCACCAGATTTCTCCACCTACACCGTGAGGAATTTGCCTCTCTCCTAGTCTCTAGGCTTTACCATATATCCTGCCATACAACGATTGAGGATTCTTAGGCCTAATCAAGACTCCACCCTCCAAGATTTACCTTATATCCTACCATTCACTTATCAAGGATTCCTAGGCTTGATCAAGGGCACACACCTCTAGGATTTACCATATATCCCACCATGCATCGGTCGAGAGAACCTCTAGGATTTACTATATATCCAACCAAATACAAGAGAACCCATCACACATAGCTATCCGGAAATGGTAAGGCGAGGCTGAAGAACATTTTCGCACTTGGCAAAGCCCATGCCAATGATAACAAGAGAATCGAATACATACATGCATGTACCATGCATGTCAAAACTAGCAAGGAAATCACACATGCAATTCAATACATGCAAATAATATATTTGTAGTTGCTTGATCTTTGTCTTCTTCATCCTTCCCTTTCTTTCCTTGATCCAATGCTAGAGTGCTTGAAGAATGCTTTAAGTGTCCAGGAATGACAGAGAGAGAGCTCCAAAACTGAACTGACAAAAGGTACCAACTGATCCTCAAAATCCTTTTATTAATGAGGCTTCTATTTTCTTCAATTTTCCATTATTTTCTTTCATTTTCCTCACATGCAACCTATGACTTTTCACCTTCCTTTTCTCTTAATTTCCATTATTTCATAAATAAAATGTCAATTAATGCCTCATGCCTTCCAAAAGTGATCCAGGTAGATATTGGTGGCCACCCGCCAATTCCACTTGGACCCCCACCATTGCTTCTTTCAGTTTTTCAGTTTCCTTAATTGTAGCACAATTTACTATTTTTAGTAGTTTTTCGGGTCCTAAAATTCCGGAGTCGTTTTGAGGCCCTAAACGATGTTTTTTTGGAAATCTATCGCCAGCGATTTTTTGTCTAAAATTGTTTTTTCCATTGTAGTCCTTGGAGAGATCTTTCTAATAGGCTATCATGTGCGTCAAACGGAGATAATATGACCAAGTCACGACCCTGGGAAGTTGGTTGTCCAACTCACCCCAATAGGACCCATAAACTCTTGGTGTTACATCTCCTCAGGTTAGGGTTTTGGTTGTTTAGGGTTTGCTCTTATTATTCAATAATAAAAAGGCCCTTGAGCCTCATTGTAGTTGAGTTCAGAGGCATGTAGCTACCACATCTCTTCTCACAGATAAGCTACCATTGCCCTAGCTGGTGTATTTCCATTTCTATTTGTAAAAATATTTCAGTATTTTACATTAATGAAATGAAGTTTTCTTTCCGCTACATCTCTGTGTCTATGGTTATATCTATAATTTCTTGCGTTCCTATTTAAATATGAATCAGTGGTATCAGAGCAATATGTTTTTCTTTGCATGTCCCCAACGAGGTCAGGATATAAAGAGTTAGGGCTTGAACTGGTCGAACCTTTGAAAGACCAGCCTCACAAATCTAGATGGCCTCCCATGGTGGATGGAAATAAAGATGAGGGGGTAGGAGATCTTATCAAAATCTTGCTCAAAGAAGCCCTCGAGCGACAAAAGAACGTGATGATGGAAAACTGTGCCCAGATCCTTCAGCGGCTACCCAGGGGCCACGCATCAGCTTCCAATAGCTACTCTAGAAACACCACACCATTTAAGGTACAAGTTAATTTTGAAATCCCCATATACGAGGGTCAGATAGACATAGATGTCATTGATAAATGGTTAAATCTGCTAGGGTTATTTTTTTGTTCATGATTTTTCCAGTCGGGAAAATATTATTTTCGCTCTTCTCAAAGCAACCCCCCACGTCAAGGATTGGTGGGAAACCTACTACAAGCAGAAGGATGAAAGTACATGCTCACTATTTTCAGCCACACCCACTTGGAATTCATTCGAGGATGCCATCAAGGAGAAGTACTACAATATCGGGAGCTATGAGGATCAATACATAAAGTGGACCACGTTGTGGCAGGGAAGGGACCAAGACGTGCCGAAGTTTACCAATATTTTCCATGCCCTTCGCACAAAGTTGGGTATCAAGGATTCGGAGCAGCATTTGGTACTCAAATATTGCGGCCGCCTTCACAAGTACATCCAGGAAGAAATAGAATTCCTGAACATCTCCTCGCTCGGCACGGCATACCGATATGCCGTCAAGGTTGAGAAAAAATTTAAACAGAAGAAGCGAGACTTTGGATCTGCGAATCCAAAGCAAAGGAAAGGTGCCCCCAAACCACAGAACAAAGGGCAAATCCAAGGCAGGGTGGCCCAAGACAACCTGCCAAAGTTGCAAGCAAAAAACAGTGTCGCGAAGCCAAAAAAGGACATGGGAAAGTGGTGTGAGTTCCATAAGAGCTCCACTCACAACACAAGTGAGTTTCGGGCCAAGCATTCACTAGTGGTCGAGCTAAAGGTTTTAGAATCAGATGCATGTTTTGACTCTGAGTCAAAACCCGACAAGGGGAATGACAAAGGGAAGCAGATTATCGATGCGGAGCCCAATGCCACCATTGCAACCGCGAAGATCTAAAGGAGGAACCCAAAGATCCAGAGGAGGAGGAGCATATCTTCCACTCACAGATGTGGGTAAAGGGCTCCCCGATACAGTTCATTGTTGACAGCAGGAGCCAAAATAACTTCATTTCGGTAGAGGTCGTGAAGCGACTGGGCTTATCAACCACAACACATCCACAACTGTACACCATCGGGTGGCTTCACCAAGGACGAGATCTTCACGTGAGCCAGCAATGTCACCTTCCATACAACATCAAGCCCTTCATGGATGAGGTATTGTGTGACATTGCTCCCCTTGAAGTTTGTGATGTATTATTAGGACAACCATACTTGTGGAAGGGACCAGTTGTGTATGAATCAAGGCCCCTGTGCTGTTATTGTTACTTTGGGAAATAAGTTGTACAAGATACCATAGGTACCACCACCTACCGCCATCTCTTTGGTTACTGCAAAACAATGTAGTAAGCTCATTTCCAAAACCGGGAAATTTGTTTTCCTGATAATACGCCCTCAAGGAAAGAAGAAGATGATGGCCACGGCCTCCAGACAAGGCCCCTCCGCGCGACAACTACAGATGGACAAGGTCGTGGAGGAGTATGAGGACATCTTCACCTCCCCTGCAGGGGTTCCTCTGCACTGTCAAGTCAAGCACTCCATCGATCTAACCCCAGGTGCATCGCTGCCCAATGGACCAATCTATCAACGCTCCATTCTGGAGAAAAATGAAATCAAGAGGTAGATTCAGGAGTTGCTGCAGAAAGGTCACATCCGTTCGAGATCATCACCCTGTGGGAGCCCAATCATGTTGGTATAGAAGAGGGATGGGACTTGGCGACTCTGTATTGACTATCGGGTGCTGAAAAAGATCACTGTCTGTAATAGGTACCCGACCCCATGGATTGATGACCTCCTGGACCAACTGAAGGGGGTGAAATATTTCAGCAAGATTGATTTGAAGTCAAGATATCACCAGGTACCGATCGAACCCTCCAATGTGTGGAAGACTGCCTTCAAAGCCAAGGAGGGCCTTTTCGAATGGTTAGTTATGCCTTTCGGATTGACGAATGCTCCTGCAACCTTCATGAGGCTCATGGATGACATTTTGTGGCCATTCACCAACTCATTTGTAGTGGTATACTTGGATGACATCCTGATCTTCAGCCAGAGTTGGGAAGAGCACCTCCACCACATCCGACAGGTTCTCCAAAC
>APFE030814747.1:114859-154335 GCA_000404065.3 Pinus taeda | reverse complement strand
AAATTTAAGTAAAAGGATGAAAATGAAGATTAAGGAGAATGTCACTTTTACGTTAAGAATTTAACATTACCATGAATAACATATCAATACTAGGGCCTAGACTTGATCATGAAGCTGCCAAAATGCTCTACTCCTTGCTGCAACAACACAAATCACTTGCCAAATGAAAATATTAATGAGCAAACACGCCCTTTTCTTTCCCGCACTGAGCTTAGCGAGTCCTGGAAATCGGACACGTCCTAAAATCGCAACACGCCCTTGAAAATCACGACACGATGTGTCCGAAACAGACACGACATGCCCTGTGATTTGGACACGAATCCGGACCGAATCGTGTCGGATTCGCCAGATTCGGGATTCGCAGGGGGTTTAGGACGAATCCGGTGACTTAGGACACAGCCCATTTTGAGGGGGGGGCACCCAAGGGTCCCCCTTTTGGGGAGTCGCGTCCCCCACACTGTGGAAATGTTCCCCCTTGCGTCTCCCCACGTCTCCCCAAAAGGGGGACGTGGGGAAAGATTTCCCCAGACGTCCCCCCGTCCCAAGTGCGTGGGGTGTGAGGGGTGCGCGCACCTGACCCTGAGGGACGCATCCCCATGGAACATTGGTTAAATGTAGTGGCCAACCAACACCAAATTTATTTAGCATCTATTTTGTATGCGTCAAATTTCAAATTTTATGGATGAAATTCAGAGAATGTGATGACTTAGGCTAACGTTGACATTTTTCAACCGCACAATTTTTCGTTCGTGCGTACAATTTTTCATCTATGCAAATCCTGAGCGGATCCTAGCGTCTAGATCTGGATCCATAACAAATCCATGGATCCAACCCCTATGCCTCCCAGATCCAGTAACATAGGTTAAAACTTTAACATGGTACGAGGGATAGGTTGAAGAAAAGTCATTGAGATCAACCCTATGTAGACACCTATGATGGATTTCTTGATCAAGCAAAGTGAAAGAGATGAAGATGTTGGAGACCTAAAAGAAAGCTACGGTTAAGAGGAAAACCTAGGGAGCCCTTGTTCTTACAAATAATTTTCATGATATGACATGATCAATGAAAAGCTATTGTGTTATTCAAGTACCTATGACATATCTAGAGTTACACTAGTTGTGCTTGTCTCCTACCCAATAGGAGATGATATCATGCAGATCTAATGGTCATCATGTACATTGATAATTGGGCTTGGTTGCCCAAGAAGGAGATTAAGGATACATGTGGTGTTCAAGAGGAAGCATTTCTTCTTTGGCAGACATCATTAACATATGGTTGATGGATAGTGGTGCCTCGTGGTAAGGACGAGGTAGGATCAAGAGGGAGATAATAGCTTCCAACAATCCTCATTAAAGATAAGTACCTTCAAGACTTATGTTATTTCTTTGTGACACTATTTTTGTTTATGTTGATTTATTTTCTTAGACCACTGTTCATTCTTCCTGCATAAGTAATTGGCTAACCTAATGCTTCTTCCCTTAACTTCTTGCATGAGGATGTGATCAAGGAAAGCAGATCCATCTTGAGAGCCATCAAGATGAAGAGTTAACTACAAGCGGGAGCTAGTGTAGGAAAATGAAGGAGCCACTCTCATATCTAGAGAAGAAAGACAATAGTCTTCTGGATGAAACTTGCAACAAATGATGACAACATGAAGCTCAAAATGTAGAGGATTCTCCTCATAGAAAGATTGTTTATTTACTTTGTTATTATTTCTCTTGCTCTTGTTTTGGGGTCATCAAGTACATCAGATGAATGAAAGGATCTAGTCCTTAGTATCGAGATTGAGGAGGATGTAGAGCCACCCTGTAATTAAGAGTGACACTTGAAAATGGACAAGAGCTCAGAGCTTGAAAGAAGGATTGCAGTCTCCCAGGTTGATGACTATGACTAAAGAGGCTTCATATTCAAAGGGAGTAGATTGTCAAGTTGAATATATGTTAAAATTGGCAACTAGGGCCAAACTGCATGTGGGTCATCTTATTAATGGAGGCTGATATTTTTCTTGGATCCCTCTCATCGAGAGGTGTAGGATTGACCTAAAGATCATCCGATTCTGATAAGTATTCATGGAGATATGAATTTATATGTGTTATGGGACAATTCGTCAAGGTCAGCCAGCAACCAAATAAACCCCACTTGTGCTCAACGTTTTAGTATAAATAGAGGTGGCCTTCAAGTCATTTCAACACACTTGGGATCTCTTCCTCTCTACTTGTCTTTGGGTTTTAGTAGAAGGAGAGATCCTAAGGGATAACACTACCCTAAACTAGAGGACAGAAGCCGAAACTACTGGGTATAGCAAGGAAAAGTTGGAACTGTCAGAATTGTCGGGAATAGCCAGAATTGCCGGAACTATCGGAACTGTCGGAACTATCGAAAATAGTCGAAATTGCCGGAACAACCGGGAAAGCTGACGCAGAGGGCAAAAGCCAGAATTGCCAGAACTATCCGGAAAAGTCGGAACTGTCGGAACTACCGGGAATAGCCGAAACTTCCGGAATTGCCGGGAATAGCCAGAACTACCGGAACTGTCGGAACTGTCGGGAACAACCAGAGCATCTGTCTCCGAAGGAGAGCAGCATGCAAGGGACAACTAACTAACATTGGGACAGCTGTATGGTACTTAGCAGCAAATACACCAAGCATGCAATGTTACAGCTAGCATGCAAGGGACAGCTAGCATGCAACAGCATGCAAAGGACAACAAGCAAGCAAGATGCAGCCAGCACATAGGTCAGTATGGCAACATGGTGTAGCAATGGCACATAATGCAGCACAGTGATGGGTACAATCATGATTAATGAAGCATGATGAGAAGCAGCATAGTGATGATGGATGCAGCATGGTGTAGCATGGTGAGGTGCAGCTTTATGACGAAATGCAGCACAATGATAGGTGAAGGAGTCACCTTGGAGAATCAGTTGAAGCAGCATGTCTTCAATTGATCTCATGTATTGTCTTATTAGAGATGATCTATGCTCTTTTCTAGATAAGTCGAAGTGTTGATTTCTGTTGTAAACATACTATCTCTCTCTCTCTGTTGAACTATTGAAGAACATATAAGAAGAATTGATCAAAGATTTCCCCACATTGGGGTTTATCCCTGGCTAGCGCCACATATTGTGTCCTCTTGTCTTGGCTTGTCTTCTGCAATTTATGTTTATGTTCTATCTACAGTTTACTTTAATGTTGATGTGATTGCTAATCTGGAAAAGATATTGAGCTAACTGTGAAAATTGAAATAAATTGCTCTAAGCATAGAACATACCTAAAATTAACAATATAACAATAAGATGAGATGTTGAGAGCAATATGTACTTCATCTAAGAACCATCCTAGATGACAAAGACACAACAGGGCCAGGTACTTCCATGATAGAAAGTTCATCAATGAGAAAGGACTAGGATAAGATCCTAGCATCTATTGTCAAATGCACTATTATCAAATATATGCGAAGTTGGCTTCCTACATGATTTACTTAAGGAAGAAGCATACTTGGAGTTGTCGTAGGGCTTTGACGTACATGAGATGGAGACTCATATGGTCTCAAGCAAGTCCCCTGGGCTTGGCATGCTTGGATTGATGGACATCTTATGCGAACACCAACCTCTTTTCAAGATAAAAGGTATGTCTTTGATATTTGGTTATATATGCTAGTAATTTATTTTTGATAGGATCACATCATCTCATCATTCAACACCAAAGGGAGTTGACCTCTGAGCCCAAGGTGATCCACTTCTTGATATTAGAAGTGTAAAAGAGAGATGTTGGAGACTTCCTTGTCAAGAGAAGTATGTTGTTAGAGACTTGGCATTATGAATTACACTAAAGCGATTGAGAGACTCCTCTACAAATTTAGATTTGATGGATCCCACGATGAGCATGCAACAAGATGGATCCTTGCTTTGCAGCATGTATCATAAGCTAGATAGAGCCTAGACATGCATATTGGAATGTTACAAAGCCGATATTGAGATACATACATGATACAATCAGCGATTGTTTGAGACAGTGTTGTGATTGGAGAGATATGTTGATGCCAACTAAACCAAAAGTATTGTAATCAAGATGAACACATTCAGGTGTTGCTTCAGTCTGGATCTTGCTTTGATTACCTGGATGAGCAGGTAGCAAACTTCCATTGCACTCAATCCAGCAACGGTTGATCATATTGCACCTTGTATGTTTGAATTGCGAGCAATGTGGCTTCATAAGCTATCCACGGGATTTTCAAACATGGTACCAATGATGGAGCATTGAGGCTCTAGCACAGAGGGAGTAGTGAGGCTCGCCGCTCTGACAATGACTTGTTGCAAAACAGAAGCAGTGAGGCTTCAACAGATGAGCAGATTGCATACATTCTCACCAATCCTTTGTTGAAAGTAAAACCCTTATTCTTCAGAGAGCATCCTAGAGTGCAGGAGAATGTATCTCTCCACGTGAGGGAACATTGTTGATCGAGAACACTGAGCATATGCTATCCCCCATCTTTATGACTAACCATGGACTTGGTGAAGTGGGATGTGCAGGGAGGCTCCTAGGTGAGGTTACTCCTTAACTCCATGGAGTTGGATGAGTACATACCCCAATATGCATCCTACCTGCAAGTCACCTATGTCTTTATTGACCAAGGGCCATGGACTTGGTTAAACTTTGTAGGGATTACTGCCCATCTAGCCAATGGGTGAGAAAACTTAGGTGTGTGTGATCTTTACTAATGTTAGATGCAACTGCCATGGACTTGGTTATGGTAAATTGATCTCCCTAAGTATAGGATGTAGGTGTTCTACCACTTGATTACGAAGGATCAAATTGAGTGAGGGTCAATCAGTGGACATAGGGTGTGTGATCTTTACCAAGGTCATTTATGACTGCCATGGAGTTGGTTGTGGTAAATCGTCTCCCCTATTGTCGTGTGGGTCACTCTTCTTCTTTGTATCAAGACATCATTGTTTAGCTGAGATGAGATATATGATATGCTATGGAGCTTGACTTGGAGACCGATAGGGTATGTGTAATAATTACCAAGGTCAAATGTGATTGCCATGGACTTTGTTGTGGTAAATCAATCTCCCCTACAATCAGTGGTGGATCATTCTTCTTCTATGAGATGAGATGAGCTTCTCGTATGTTGAGACATGTACATCTGAGATGAGACACATGGTGTAGCCAAAAATTCCTCCCTAGCTTGAAGGGAGTGTTGAAATTTGGGCAGCTTCGGAATGAATTTCCTGAAGAGAAATCCAATTACCCCAAGGAAAAGCCCAATTACCCCAAGGAGAAACCATCTTGCCCCAAAAGAGAATTCAAAAATGGATAAAAGAGATATTATTATTGATGTATTCAAATCGGCTTGGCACTCTTCTCATATTATTAGATGTGAGAAATTTATCTGGGTAAGCAATCATCAAGGCATTTGGTAAATATATTTATAAAATATCAAGAGCAAATTAAAAGACTTGTTCCTCAAGTCGGCCTCACTAAATGAAGGGTCACATCGGCACATAAGTCACCCCTTGGCTCCTCCACCGTCTAGTATAAATAAAAAAGGTTTGGAGCTCATTCATCACCAACAATCAATCATCTATCTCTCTTATCTGTGGGCTAAAATTTTAAGGTCTTCAACAAAGATTGCAAGAAAGAGGACTGAAGTTGAATTTTGAGGTAGGGTTTTTGTTGGAAAGGGTGGAGCCCTAGACGGAGGCCCTAACGTGCCTCTGTTGGATTGTTAAGTGAGGCCACAAGGTCTCAAGATATGTATAGGGACTTTTAAGGGAGGTTGAGACCTAATAGGAGACCTAGTCTGTGTTGAAAATAAAGTACCAAGGAGGTGTCTCCTAGGAATTTATCCTTTTGGCCTATCTTTTTCCCAAGTGACATTATGTGTTTTATTAATGTCAAGGAGCTAAGGTTCTTTTTGAGTCATGTACTATGTACTTTTATTTATTAAAGTCATATGTCTCTAAAAGTGACTTTATGTGAAAAGTACTAAGTACACTTTATATTATTAAAGTGACTTTTATATTTTAAAAGTGACTTTATGAAAGAAAAGGCGGTCATGGTACAAAATATTAAAAGGTACTAGGAAGGCCCATTAAATGAGGGGGACCACATGAGGGAGAGTCAAGAGAGGGAATGATCTCCACCCTTGATCTAATGAGTTGAGATTTAATCTCAGCCATTGGATCTAAGGGTTAGAGTTCACCTCACTTTGGAGAGACAAAAGAAGGAAAAGGAGAAAATCTCTCATTCCTTCTCATGTGAGCCAATGAGAAGAGAACAAGGAGAGTAAAGGAGAGAAGGGAGACAAGTTTGCAGCCAAGGGAGAAGTTCACTCAGCAAGAGGAGCTTGATATCCTCAGTTAATTCTAAGGCACGAGTCCCGAAATTTTCGGGCTACTGTTCCAGGCATTTTGGCACGAGTTAACAGGCCGATTTGTAGCCCAAGCTTTTGTTGGTCACCAATCTACCTTCCAGGCCAAGTTTTGGGTTTGTGTTCAGGCCGAGTTCTAGCCCAATCTACAGGAGAAATCTGAGCCAAGATTCCTAGGTACACGGACCCAAAAATATGTCTGTCAGTGCTTTACCAAAGCGTGGAGCAGCCAAGATAAAAGAACACAGTAATTGGCACAAGCCAGGGAAAAACCCTAAAATGGGGAAAGCCCTTTCTCAATTCTTCTTTTATTAATATTGAAGATTCAGCAGAGAGAGAGTGAGAGTACAGTGAAGAGGCCTTGCCAATAAAGGATCTAATAACTTCTGAGAATGAATAGCATACCAACAGCCCTAAATAAAAGGCATCCTTCTCATAGTGGACCGCTCCCATGACGTTCGCTTGAAGACCTAGGGATAGAGGCAACCCTGTACCAATCACAAGAAGAAGCCTTAGATTAATGGCATTACGACCCCTGAAATAGGTGATTCAATCTGTTGTTGTAGCAGCTTCTATCCTGTAGCCAAAACAGAGACATGGATCTACCACAGAAGCCCTTCTTACTTGGAGTAAGACATGAATAAGGCTACACCCAAACTCAGCCTTATTTGATGTTCAAGAATCCTGTCCTGAAGTGATAAGAAGGGCCATACAAACTGCCCAGAAATTCCTTCAATTCCTGCGGTTATTTCTCATAAGTAGCTTGGCCCTTATGACAAAATAGGAAACCCAAAAACACTCTGCGTCCTTCTGAACTTGGCTACCTCAAATATATGTAAGAGCTAATTTGATGATGTAGCTATGAGGTTGGAGGATGCCTCTAATATACCATCAGACATGATGATTTGACCTTATGAAGGAGACGCCGACCTTGACATTTGGAGGCAAATTTAAATTTCAAAATTTCAATTTTTTTGCGCCTTGATAAGATCATGAAATGTGAAATTTCTTTTGAATAAATAAATATGTTTCCTTATCCAAATTTGGCGATCTTTAGATCGATTTTGGTCCTCTAGAAAAGAGGAATTCAATGCCACAATAATCTTCCTCAAAGGAGCAGACCAAAGTGGAATTTGAACCTAGTTGCTAATTTTAATTTTTAACAGCTTTCCTTCTAAAATGTTATTTATGTGTCTTGTTCTTTTTTTCTTGCAAGATAAATGTGTTATTAACTTATTTGTGAAAATTATTACATACGTATATATATGTGACATTGGTCGATGTTTTCATTTTTTAAGTGTCGCATTTCTAGTCGTACATGTTTCAGAAACTTCCAGAAGTTTCAACGTTTTGTGTAACTTAGACACAAACATTGGATGCACTCACTCAATATCCCTTGGGCCTTCGGGATACCTTTAGGCCAGCTCCCATCGAATCTGGATAGAGACAAATCACCATATTCCTTGATCTGATAAGATCAACCAAGTGTGCCACCTTCAGGAGCCAAAGACTAATATGCACCTTATTTATACTATGAAATTAGGAGATGCTATCACTGCCACTATAGGGACTTGAGAGGTTCCCTCTCTACTTTCTTCTAGTACCAGGATTAGAGATACCTAGCCATTTTCATCAAGGTGATTTTCAGCCACAATCTCAGCTCCTACAAACCATGCCCCACCCTAGGATGACAAGGCTTATTACCTCATATTTCACTATTGGTCCATCAGATCAGAGCAACAAATGGCAGAGAGAGTTCCAAACCACACCGAACAACAAGATGTTGAGACCTCGGATTTCTCCTTAGTAGCACCATCAAGGAGACCTCCTCGCTCCAATGCTCTGAGATAATTTGATATTATTGAGACCAACTCAAAGGTGTTGGTTTGTACATCAGGCCACACATTCTCAGAGCATTAGAGAGACCAGCTCCAAATGAATCTAACGTAGAGCACCCGTCGTCCATCAAACTACCTCCCAGATCCAGCACAGTCGCTAAAGACCCATTCAGATGCTAGGTGTATCTCTCTTTCGTATCCCCCCCCCCCTCGGATCATGCATTCGAGCTCCCCAACGGTTCCAAAAGACTTCGACAGCGATCGAATGCCCAATTTGCCCCCCTCATCCTCAGCCATCGAACTCAGAAGACCTTGACATCATCAACCTCATTGCCTGATCTCATATCTCTCTTTCGTACATCCCCTTCCTCAAATCATGCAATCAAGCTCCCCAAAGATTCCAAAAGACTTCAACAATAAGCCATTGCATAGTTTTCCCCCCTCACCCTTGACCATCATACTCCGGAGACCTTGACATCATCAACCCCATTGCTTGATGTCTCTCTCACTCTGTCTCACTTGATGGGTTTGAGTTGGGTTGTCCAGCTTTCTAGTCTTGGACAAATCGACTTAGTGTTTTGTATTGTTGTGTCTTTGTCATGGTTTTATGCATATGTTCTAATGTTATACTTTTGTAGGTTTTTTACCACTGTATTATGTTCAGCATTTTCTAGGAGTTGCATGGCACTCCCACATTGTATTCAACTGCTTATACTATTCAGTCCCATTGACCTACTTTTGTGGTCATTTGTCAAACATTAATACTATATCTTATCTTATCTTATCTTATCTTATCTAGACCTGCAGCAGGCAGTCTAGTTCCCACCAATGCTTCAATTTTTTACTCATGGCAAAACTCAGCTCAAAATCCCACCAAACCAACATACATCCCAACTATGTGTGACCTCTAAGCAAGACTTACCCCACATGACTACTTCCCATTAATATCCGATTATCAGATTTCCATTGGCCTTGAGTGTTAGGGAAGTTTCAGTGTATAGTTTGCGTCCACCCAAGATATCACAAGCCCCCTAGGTCCTCTCAGTTTTCTTTTAATGACATTGTCAGGCCTTCCATCGATGACTTCTCAGTAATTTATGGTAATAGGAATGTCCTATTTCCTCCCCATATGTTTACTCATATAGCCCCTGCACCTCTCTCTCTCTCTCTCTCTGCGACATTAAATATCATGCTATTTCATGTATATGTTAGTTTTGCTTACAAGTCCTTATCAGAGATTATACTTCTCTGGTTTGGTCCCACTGATCCCTGCCTTTTGGGGGATTTGTTGAACACTAATATAATTATCTTATCTATCCAAATTTCCAAGTCAACCAAATTTGCTATTGTAAGGAACATCCCGCAGAATTATAAGTGATACTTTCTGAAAGAGATCCTTCAAAACGATTTCCCAATACATAAATCAGGGACAAGAAGAGGCCCAAAAATAGTAGATAGTTTCTTGTACCATCAGAACAACTCAGACAGTATTAGCTCAAACAACTTTTCAAGTCAAAACACCAAGAGATTAATTAAGTTTATTTTGTTCCATGTAAAACACTAATCATGAACATGTTAGAATAGAAAAGGATAACTACAACTTGAAACATCAACATGGGACATCTCAACAAAGCATATTTCAGGGATTATACTGATATATTAAATATTCATACTAAAGAACAAATGGAAGAACAGGAATGGACCTTTCAACTCCTTTGCGTGAAGGAATGCGTTTGATTTGTTCCGATGTGATGACTTTCTTATCTGCAAAATTATGCAAAATCTGTACAGAAAAAAAAAAAAAAAAAAAAAAAAATCAGCAACCAATTCAAATATTCACAATAATCATGACTGTTGCAGAGCCTTCAGAAGACCATTAAGATGGGCCCGATTGACAAATATCAGAAGCATATTCAGAGTAGAAGTACAGATACTAAACAATTTTTCCAAAAAAAGACACTCTGCTTTCTAAAATGTTGTTGTCAGAGTACAATATAAAATGAATACTATTGCATTATCTCGCATTCATTCTCAACATTAATAAAGCGGAACGCCATCCACTAGTTTCCTAAATGTATATGCTACATATAATGCTAGAGAACATAAATATGGTTACAAATTTTAATAAATAAATCATAAGTCTGTAATTGTAAGTGACGGTAAATATGTGCAAGTTGTTCATTTTTCATATGAAACTATGTTAAATCGGTACAAACTAATGCGAAAATTGGAACATATATTCTCACCTTTTTAAAGATACAGGCATCGCAGTTATATACTGATTCTACCACTAATAAGAAAACTTCTCTGTGCAGCAACATGAGGACAACCTAAACATAAAGAATTTGAACCTAGGATTTCATAGATGTCAATCATGAAAGGACGTGAAAAATGGGGTGATGCAAATATCAGGCCCCTGTAGGCCTGCTAACAAAATCAATGCAAGGATTTGTGAGTATTTCTCTAGCTTCTGTTGAGTCTGATACATGGAGTTGACTGCTGAATAGAACAGCCAAATTAACTTCAACAACTTCCTCCAATAGTTTTTTGAAGATTCCACTAATTCCAATCATGCACAAGAAACTCATCATGTTGCCTACCTCCATTATACTCGTGCTCATTCTCCTGCAAACTATTGCTTCTTTAGGAAAGGTTTAAGATAAAAGTATATGGTAGATCATGAGTTTTCAATTTTCTTTGTGTACAAAGGATGGTTGTGTCATTAATAAATTAATTAGATCAATCCCATCCAACTCTAGGTGACGACTCCTCTTAGAACAATAAGATAGATAAAATATAGCATGTTCTAAAAAATGTACTTCATTCATTTATCATCATAACGAGCTGAGAATTTTTAGATTTTAAGGCAGATTTCAAGCAATGTCACATCGTTCACTGAACTTGAACCTTGAGATTCAAAGTTTGGCAAACCACAAAAGAAAGTTCAGACTCGTCTCAAGTTCACTCCAGGTTCGATTTCTATGTTCGACTCACCCTCTCTGCAGTCTAATGGAAGGAAAGTTGGCCTAGAGATAGGTATGAAACCCTGAAACCCTACTCTATATGTACAGAACCTCGAACCTTTACTTTCCAGTGGCTAACATTTACTCCTTGGTCCTGTTTATGTATCGTGTTGGGTCTGGTTTAGCGTCTCTCTGCATGCATATCTTTGAGAAAACTCTAAGCTCACAATTGCCATTTCGGAAGAGAGAGAAGCCAGAGTGAATATCGACGTTATTTGTGCATTCTTGGCTTATAGAAAATTTGGTTGGCTCTGTCAATTATATACACTGTGGTGGGTTACACTGGACCCTCCTGTTGCAGCTGCGTTTTAGATGTTCAAATGCGTCATGTAACTCACATTATTCCAGGTCTATAACTTCGATCTGTTTATTCTAATACGATATATTTGAATATATTATGGACTATGCTAATCAATTAGAGTACATAAATATAATTTATGACAAAAAAATTATATGAATATAAACTTATCACTTTATATAAAATAATATTTTATTTCACAAATTTTGTATATAATGTAGACTATTATTATATATAGTTAGTAATATATATGAATTTTTATGATAAAAATATGTTAATTATTATCATTATTATTATTACATCAACTGGGGTTATCTCGGCTGGTTGGGTCGAATGGCTGCTATCTTCTCCACCTAGGTTCAAATCCTGCTAATGACATGATGAGTTACAGTGCCTTGATAAATATTGTTGTAATGGCTTTGTGCCTATGAATATTGTTGTATTTGCTTTGAGCCTTGAGAACTCTGAGTATACCTGGGTTGGTCTGGTACCAACAACCTCACTCTAACCCTGGGGCTAAGAGAGAGGCTGATTTCTGTTGAGAAATCTAGAGGGGCAGCAAAAGTAGGTGATTTCTCTTATTTTGATACAATGAGACAAAAGATGTAGGCAAACAGCCAGGGCCAAAACCTCTCCAACTGAGAGGAAAACCCACCAGAATTCTTCTCTTCTTATATAAATTCAATTGACAAATTCTAATAACTATGACCTTTGACCAAGACCCTCCAAGACCAAGTCAACTTTCCTTCTTAAACAGCTTCAAGCAACAAACTTCGACCTTCCAGCAACTTCTCCAACAACTTCAACCCAGCAACAATTTTTGCAACTTCCACCTAGTAGCTTCAAGAACTTTGACTCAGGAGCTTCACAGCTTTGACCTCAAAGTAGCTTCAGCAGCTTCACAGCTTCAATGCAATTTCAGAAATTTGTCTTGCCCATTAACTGTAGAAAGTTGAAACCATAACAAAAGAGAGAGAAAGAGAGGCCCAAAAGTTCGAACTTGTTCTTCTTGTTCTTCTTCGTCCTTTTCCAGCTTCTATCTTGAGGAGATCGAACTTGCTTGAGATTATGTACAAATGAGGTCGAGTTCCTTCTGATATATAGGCTTTTGAGGGGAATGAATTGCTATCTTTACGCCGACTTGTCCCTTCATGTAGGCTGACTTGATCTTTGTGCCATGATGAGGTATTGGAGGGTCTTTTGACTTTATTTTGACTCAATAAATTTTTCTTTACAATATGTAACATGCCCAAATGGGTCTTAACACATGACAATGACTCAATTGACTATATGACAAACCTAGAAGCACTCAGTGGGTGCTTGACCTAAAAATAAATTTCCCTTGACCATGAATCTCATTCCTCAAGAACAACAATAATAAATTTATTTTTCTATTTTCATTAAATACACAAAATCATGATTACATATGTCATTATGAAGACCGAACCTAGTTACATATTTCAACACTCCCTCTTAACTAGGGAGGTATTCATAATCCATACAAGGTACTTGGACATTCTCAATCTAAAGAGTTCTCATGAGAAGAGTCAGATTGGTAACCCATTTGTTTAGCATCATATCATCCGCTATTGTCACAAGGCCTTGACTAACAGCTCTATCTCTCCACAAGATCAGAGCAGAATGCTGGCGAGACCAATGATTTATAGACACCATCATCATTGTCCCTCAACGAACATACCCCACTCGGGTGTTCATAAGGTATGTCCTTCCAAGACTATTCTTATCTTGGATTCCCAGTCCTAAAAGAATATCGGTCCTCTCACATCCTCAAAGAGTATTGAATGTCAGATGCTTACCCAATCCTCCATTCTTTCTTCCCAAAGTGAAGACAAGAACGATGTGTTTATCTCCCTCTCAACTAGGGAGGATATACCCATTCCTATAAAAAGAATGTACCCAAGCTCCCTCTTCTTCAAGGACTTGTCCAAGCCCCCTCTTAACCAAGGACTTACTTTTAGCAGCATTCTACTCAAGGTGGAGATCATGGGACTATCAACTGCTTTTGGGGCTCCTCCTTTCGATGTCATGAATTTCATCTTCAACATTATGGAGCCTTCATCTTTTGGGACTTCTTCATAGGGCATCGACCATCCATCACTTTCCTTCACGAGTCATGTCAATCATGTCATCCTTCTCTTCATTGGAAAGTGATCTTCTAATCCACATTAAGCTCTTCTTCATATAGCTACCTCTTCCACGTCATGTTTCTTTAGGATATTCAATCCAGCCACATGGGTACTTAGTTGTAGATGACATCTACAACTCTCTCCCAGTAGCCCTGTATCAACCCATCCAGATGTTGTTCAAAAATAAAATATGAACATCAAATCGTAGTTACCGTTTGTGATTGCCTTTCATCATGACATCTTGCTTGCAATATCTACCTCCTGCACATTCATAAGCACATCTCCAAGACTTTTAATGTCAAGGGTCTCCTTTCTTTACAAACCTTCTCAGGGTCTTCATGCCTTCTCTATGGAGATGTCATGGCCAATTCTTCTAGTCATCAGATGTTGATATCCTTTTCTATGTGAGCATGGCCACATCTTTCACAATCTCTTCTTTGTTTCTTCACATATTTCTCCCCAAGAATTTCCATCCATAGTTCGTTCATCTTTGTCAACTGCCACATATTCCATATAAGAACATATTATGTTGATTTCATCTAGTCAATATGTGAACCATGCCTTTATGCATCTTTCCAAAGGAGGAAATCCCTTTTCTTTGATCATGCTCATGAGATAGAGCATTTACCCATGCAACCATATGACGACATGACTCAATTAAATACATGCATACATACCTCTTTCCTTCTTTTGTTCATCTAAGCTTCCTTCAACAACTTCCTTTCCTTGATTGAGAGTACTTCAACCATCTCAACATGTTGCACTCCTTTGTCACCATACCATCATCCTTCTAAACAATGAATCCCATACAAGGTGGAATTCTCAGCGAGACACTTGCTTCCTCCAAGAGAGGTGAACCTTCTAATGAAGATTCCAATAGAGGATCTAAATTATCCTCATCCGACAGAAGCTCCTTTCTCATGATGATGATGTATGATGAATTCCTTCTATCATGTTAGATGACTTTCTTTCAACCATATACATTGCACATGCTTTCAATGAGGTTACCAAGAGCTATTTCCTTTATAAGATGAATATTGCATCCATGTAGATTTCTACTATGATATCATGAGCTCTAGCTTCAACAGTATGCTTCTAGTATGATGTCATATTCTACTAAGATGCATCTCATCATAATGCTTCTCATCTTGACTACCATGGTGGAGGTATTTTCACCTCCCACTTCTCCTTGCTATGTATTGGGGAAACCTTAATAGTGAAGATCTATCCCTCTAGATTTCTTCTCATCAGGTTCGTTCTTCCATTTCTTCAGTGATATGAGTCTCATTTCTTTCTTTCCTTTTGTTGTCCTTCTTGAATTTTGGACAATCTCACCTGCAGTGCCCATATTCTTGACAACCATAGCATTGGATCTTTGACATATTCTTCTTCTTTTTCTAAGGACCAAACTTCCCAAGTTTTCCTTTCTTCGCATCCATGGCAGCAAATGCTTGTGCTTGCTCATTTGATCCTACATCGCATTTTGCCTTTAGCCTGGTTTCTTCAATTTTTCACAATGACCAAAGTTCACAGAATGGGTAGCTTCCTTCTTTACATAAATGTTTGATGTAAAGTTGCCCCATTCCTCTAGTAGTGCAATGAGCACTATGGTGGTCATTTCTTTGTCGAACATTATTCTCCCAACTCTTGTAGTTGGTCTCTTATTTCTAACACCCTCATAAAGTATGAGGCTATTCCTTCTTCCTTTGATATCTGCATCTTGTAAAGTTCTTGTCTTAATGATATCACTTCTCTTGTAGTACTTACGGAAAACAATTCTACTAGCATGTCGTATATTTCTTTTGATGTCTCTAATTTTGATACATAAGGTATGAGGGGATCCTTGATGGATTCTATAAGAGTCCTTTGCGCCCTTATTTCCCCTTTCATATACTTTGTTAGAGCTTGAGCTTCTTCCTTTGGAGGTCTCGTGATTGAGCCCTTAACATGTTCCACGACTTCATTTTCTATGAGGATCAAATCTGTCCTCTTCTTCCATGCAAGAAAGTTTGATGACCAACCAATTTGCTGCTTTCCTTGCAAAATGAAGTCATTTTGATAGCAGTTTCAATCATAAATATAAAGGTACTTACTTGTCAAGTGAAGATGCTCTTTGATAACAATATCTTCAAATTGATGCCCTCTTGATTTGATGATGATAGATGATGTCTTCCTTCAAAAGTGACCCTTCAAGGAGAGGGAGATCACCTTCATTCCTTGATGATGATGACAATGCCTTACTCATAGCCTTTCTTTGATGTAGAGGCTTTGTAATCTTTCTTTTCTTAAGTAGAGGTAAGGTCTTTGAGGTCTCCTTTTTCTCAAGGTGATGGTTGAGCGAGGTTCCCAAGAATATCTTCGAGTGTAGAATCCTTCTTTGAACGATCAAGGGTTTTGAGGTATTCTTTAGTAACTTCCTTCTTCAAGATGATGATGTAATCCTTGTCCTTGATGATTGATACTCTTGATGTTCTTCTGGTGCTTCGGTCCTCGAGTGTCCTTCTTTACGCTGACTTGCCTTGTCACCTTAGCTTTGATACCATGTTGAGAAATCTAGGGGGGCAGCAGAAGTAGGTGGTTTCTCTTATTTTGATCACTGCTTGTGATGTGTTTTTACTTTACTTGATTAACTTCTTCTTTCCTTTATTATTATTAGAGTTCTCTATCATCAAATAGCTACCAAACCATAAAGCACAATGAGACAATAAGACACAAGATGTAGAGGATCAACTAGAGCCAAAACCTCTCCAACTGAGAGGAAAACCCACCAAAATTCTTCTCTTGTAATAGAACTTCAATTGACGAATTTCATGACTTATGGCTCTTGACCAAGACCCTCTAAGACCAAGTCAGCCTTCCTTCTTGAACAGCTTCCAGCGACAAACTTCGACCTTCTAGCAACTTCAACCCCAGCGACAATTTTTGCAACTTCAACCTAGTAGCTTCCACAACTTTAACTTAGCAGTTTCACAGCTTCGACCTTAATATAGCTTCAGCAGCTTCACAACTTCGATGCAGTTTCAGAATTTCGTCTTGCCCAGTAACTGTAGAAACCCTAACAAAAGAGAGAGAGAGAGAGGCCCAGAACTTCGAACTTGTTCTTCTTGTTCTTCGTCCTTTTCCAGCTTCTATCTTCAGGAGATCGAACTTGCTTGAGAGTATGTACAAATGAGGTCGAGTTACTTATGAGGTCGAGTTACTTCTTATATATAGGCTTTTGAGGGGTATGAATAGTTATCTTTAGGCCGACTTTTCTCTTCATGTAGGCCGACTTGATCTTTGCGCCGTGAAGAGGTCTTGGAGGGTCTTTTGACTTTATTTTGACTCGATATTTTTTTATTTACAATATGTAACATGCCCAAATGGGTCTTCAATACATGACAATAGCTCAATTAACTTTATGACAAACCTAGAAGCACTCAATCGGTGCTTGACCTAAAAGAAAATTTCCCTTGAGCACGAAACCCATGCCTCAAGAACAACAATAATAAATTTATTTTTCTCTTTTCATTAAATACATAAAGTCTTGATTACATATGTCATTATGAAGATCGAACCTAGTTACATATTTCAACAATTTCTTTCCTCAGAATATATATATATAGTATTTTAACAATGGTATGTTCTATGCTTAGCACAATTACTTCAATGTTCCTTAAGCAACCCAATAGCAATTTCAATTTAGATTTCCAGTAGCAATCACATTAACCATTAATCACATTGACAATAAAAGTAGATAGAACATAAAACAAGAAGCCAAGACAAGAGGACACTAGATTTGGCGGATGGCAGGGAAAAAACCCCAATGTGGGGAAAACCCTTTGATCAATTCTTCTTATTATTATATCAAAAGTTCAGGAAAGAGAGAGAGTACAAAAGTCAAATTGACTTGCCCAATTCAAAGTCAAAACAACCCTATCAATTTCTACAGTCAAACCTCAACCCTAACCAAAAAGTCAATGTTGGTCAAATCAACAATAAATCATCCTCAGTCAAATTTGACCTGATCAGGAGGTCAAAGTCAACCCAAAACAGCGTGGTCAAAGGAGAGAGAAAAACTACTATAATTTTCTACAGTCAAACTGCAGTCAACCCTAACGCCAACACTGATCAAACTTGGTCTGTAATCTGAAATTTCAATCCTGTAATTCAACCCAGAAAACTCGACCTTCTTTCCACACGTGTGAGATAGAGAAGCTACCCAATAGTTGTAAGAACCAATGAGAGAAGGAAAGAGAAGAATTTGTGAATGATGATGATGTCAAATGAGGTGTGAGGTCCCTTGTATTTATACAATTCGTTGTGGGTGAAGAGACACGTCCATTGGGTTTCTTGAGCCTACATGATGATGTGGTCGACCTAAACAATTTGCACATGTGTGGGCATAAATTCAAAATCATACTTTCACTTGTCCAAGTGAGATGATCTTTATATCAATTTTGGTCCTCTCGAGGAGAGGAATTTAATGCAATCATCATCTCCATCAAATGAGTTGTCCCAAGGTGGAATTTGGCCCTAGTTGCCAATTTTAACAACTCCATTATACTCCTGGTAATTGTCCTGCAAACTATTGCTTCTTTAGGAAAGGTTTGTGATAAAAGTATTAATATATACGTAGTTTCCAATTTTCTTTGTGTATAAAGGATGGTTGTGTCATTAATAATTTAATTAGATCAATCCCATCCAAATCTAGGTGACGACTCCTCTTAGAACAAAGTGATAGATAGAATATAGCATGTTCTCAAAAATGTATGGTATTCATTTACCATCGTAACAAGCTAGGAATTTTAGATTTTAAGGCAGATTTTCAAGCAATGTCACAAAGTTCGTTCAACTTGGACCTTGAGATTTGAAGTTTGGCAAACCACAAAACAAAGTTCATATTCGTCTCAAGTTCACTTCAGGTTCGGTTTCTATGTTTGGTTCACCCTCGCTGCGATCTAACGAAAAGTAAGTTGGCCTAGAGATAGGTATGTATCCCCAAAACCCTACTCTATAGGTATAGAACCTCGAACCTTTTACAGTGGCTAACAATTAGTCCCTAGTCCTATTTATGTATCATGTTGGGTTTGGTTTGGCAGTTCTATGCATGCATATCTCTGAGAAAACTCTAAGCCGCCAATTTCCATTTGGGAAGAGAAAAGAGCCAGAGCAAATATCGATGCTATTTGTGCATTCATGGTTTATAGAGAATTTGGTTGGCTCTGCCAATTATAAACACTGGGGGCTACGCTAAACCCTATTGTCGTTGTTGTTATTTTATATGCCCAAATGCATCGTGTAACTCACATTATTCCTAGTCTATCACTTCTATCTGTTTATTCTAATATGAGATAGTTAAATATATTATGGACTATGCTAATATATTATAGTACATAAATATATATTTTATGACAAATTTTTATGAATATAAGCTTATATCACTTTATATAAAATAATATTTTATTTCACAAATTTTTGTGATAAGAATATGTTAATTTATTAGTATTATTATTATTAACATTATTATATATGTTAATTGGGGTTACCTAGGTGATTAGGCAGAATGGCTATTATTCTCCCCACCTAGGCTCATATCCTACTAGTGACATGATGAATTACAATGCCTTGGTAAATATTGTTGTAATGGCTTCATGCCTACGAATATTGTTGTATTTGCTTGGAGCTCTATGAGCTTTGAGCATCCCTGTGGGTTGGCCTAGTACTAACAACCTCACTCTAACCCTAGGGCGAAGAGTGATCCGGGTTTGGGTGTGACAAAGGACCCTTCCAAGACCTTTTACTTCTGTGATGTGTTAAATTGCATTTTTAAAAGAACATAAATGAATACATCTGCATGCTGTAAAGAAGAGGAACATGACAATCATCAGCAGATAAAAACATAAGCCGTTGATAACAGAGTTCGTCCAGGAGGGACTACGTCTCCGGGCCTCGGTGTCAAGATGCTTTAGGTCGTTGCATTATGTGTTAGAAAGTTGAAGATGTACATCTATGTTATCATTGTCATATAGGAAACGCCCTCACGCAGGAGTGGCTGGAAACCCCCAATATACGTTCCACAACAGGAACTGCCCTCACGCAAGAGTGGCTGGAAACCTCCAATATGTTCCTATCTAATGACTCTGAGAATCCCTTTTTCAAGTTACATGGAGATCTCAAAATAACATAAATCCATAACAATACATCTCTGATCAACATCAACGAACAAGATCCTGCATCAAAACATCAAGCACAAGGATCACATCAACACAATGCAAACTCATAATGATGATTATGTATCACATCGAGCAAGAAGCGTAACACATCTCATAAGCCATAAAGAAGAAGTATAATGCAACAACATTATATATACCTCAGCACCATGGATGCATGAATAATGGGTTGCTTAGCTGCTGGCCTGTTGTACGATCAAATATTGCGGCATTGATCACCATCAAAAAGTCTGCTCGCACATTGAGTATTGACACCTGCAATAGCATATAAGAAGTGGACGAAAAATCGAGGCCTCAGTAGCAAAATCTGACACCGCCATCAAGTTCGTGTCGCCGAGAGGTATAAAATCGACGTAAAGTTTGTTCAATTTGGACACCGGGAAAATTTTGACCCCTCTCAAAGTTGGGCTCAAGCATGGTTCCACCTGCCTCTGCTCCCACTAATGGTTCCACCTGCAAAATTAATTGAAAACCCGTCTCGGCAATCATGCCCAACGTCTGCCTAGCGCATTGTGCGAATGAGGGGTTTTAATATATTTCGTGGGCGGACTTATCAAAAAAGTCGTTTAGGTGGATTGGTTAAAAAATAAAATTGGTTGAGGAGGGGTCGGGGGATCAAATCCCTCCCCTCCTTTTCATACAACATAACAGTTGAAATGGGGGTGGGCCTGCCAATCCGGTGGCCCGCTCCCCAAACTTCCGCCGACATATGAGTATGTATGGGAGGTGGAGAGGGCGGCGGGGTTGACAGCTCGCGCCCCCACCATTAATACAAAGTTTGTTGAGCGGGTGGCAGGTTCATGGCCACCCACCCCTTATTAAAGTTTGGTTACAATGGTTGAGGGAGGGCCGGCAAGGGTCATGGCCCGTCGACCCATAATTAATTTTTTTATACGTTGGATTTGGGGGGCCCACCACCCCAAAATACATTTTTCTTTGTTTTTTATAATAAATCCATGGTGATTTTTAAAAAATCGAAAAATTGGCCGAAGGAGACAATTTAAACAGGCCACAAATTCGCCCGGAATCTGGCCCAGGTTGGCCGGAATCCGATGGCTGGATTTTGTCCAAATTGCTGCCTCCTTAAGCTTGCCCAGTGACCCAAGTCAACCCTGAACTTTGACTACTCCTAACTTTTGCACACGGACTCAGTTTGAAGAACCGTTCGCACCACCGTGATCACAACGACGAGATCTTCAACATGAACCTAGTTCGAGCTTAATCCAAGCACTTCAATTTTTGACCCTTCCTGAGCCCTCTTGGACTTTTGCATGTGTCTGGAGCCACCTGGATCAATCCTCCCCACTTAGGAGCTTTTGGTCCTCCAAAAGAATCAAAGTAATCCGCAACTGTGTACAATGTCTGCCCCACAAGTGCCTGAAATGTCACCCTTCATTCTCCTTCTCCTTTGTCCTTCGAAGCCATAAGCAATGAGCCAACACCAGTGTTCTCTGCAAACATGTAGTACATTTTTGCAAGTTACATGCATATGACCAACTAGACCCAAGCATCTCATACTTGCCACAAGTTTATAACACATACTCGGTGGTCAAGTTTACATTAACATGAAAAATCAACAATAAGCCAGCTATCAAAATAAAGCCACACATCATTGTCGCTCAAACAAGTGATGGAAACGCATCATCACTTTTACAATGCAAATGCGACAAACGATTTACAATAACATAGCCATGAAAAGCAAGAAAATCTAGAAAAGTATTTAGAGAACCATCTCTTTATCATAGTGAATAGACCATCTCCCTATGGGAGATCTGCTTGCCGATCGACTCTTTCAACTGCGTTGTGTACATGTGTTTTGTTTGTAGGGCGCTGCTTTGGATGTAGCCTCCAACACGTGGCTCTTGGACAGAAGTATATCGCTGTTGTAATTTACATTTCAGATTAAGCCATAAGGCTAAAAGTTCTATGAAATAGATCACGAGAACCTCAAACAAATGAGGTGGAATTACTGAAGTGATATAAAATGCAGATATTCAAATTTCTTCATTAATTTAGCTCTGTTTTGTATAGCTCTTTCATACCTTCTTCAGAATCACGCAATAGGTATAGTCACATGTAGTACACTGTCAGACTATGGTCATTTGGGTTTATGTACTCTCTGAAGGATTTCAGGCATCATTGAAAATCCCAGTTTTTTCTGTTGACAATTGTACATGCTATATCTATTATCACCTGAACAGGTGACTGTATATAAAGAAAACATTTTTTCTAGCAAAAATTAAATATAGCAAACCACAGATTTTCGGACAAATTTGCTTGATCCATCAGAAATTTCTTTGGCAAAAGTTTGAATGTGGACAAAAGGAATAATCAGGAACTGTCCATAATCTTTCTATTTCCTCCATACATTTTTCCTTATATACATATCCATATTTCCTTTTGATGATAAAACGTCATCTAAGGATTTAAAAAATAATTTAGAAAAATAAGAACAAATCAAGACAGCAACAAAAGAAAAAAGAAACTAGAGACTAAATGTATTCCATGCTTTTATGGCTGAACAAGTATAACCATTACAAGCTACGGAAGGGAATAAATTAGTTCCAACACAACTCATCCACTCACCTTCACAAGTTTGCGAATAATAGGGGTTTTATTGAAATCTTTTCTGTGTTGTTTAATCAAATTATGAAGCAACTGCAGACCTGCATTGTTTAAATAACTCAAAATCATTATTAGGAGAAAAAAATAAAAACAGAAAGAATAAATATATATATATATATATATATATAAACACACTATATTTCCGCAATCTAGGATTAAATACAACAAAATTTGTCCAGGGATAAAAATATAACAATCAGAAGAAATACCGTTCTTATCAGCAATATCCATCAACACAGTGCGTGATTCTGTTTTGAGTAAAGCATCCAGCACCATTGAAAGATCTCTTGTACTGAATGCAAAACGAGAGATGTTCAGAAAATTAAAAAAACATTGTGTGAATAGCAAAGTGCATGCAAGTTGATAAATTCTAAATGGACATTGAACAGATATATAACCTGCCAGATGCCTCGCCACTAGCATCACCCGATGCAGCAGTTAAAACCAAAAGCTTTAAATAATGCTTTGCAACATCCTGCCCAACCAAAACCACCAAAAAGACATGTAAAATATGGATGCTTAACATTATTCCTAAAATTCGTGAATAACATAGACTTTTACCCAATAAATTCTAGGTTTTCATATAATAAGAACGCAAACAAATTACATACACTATTTAGAAGTTATAGCCTCTGACTACAACTACACTAGACTTCTTATTAGCACCCTACAGTTGTCATGATAGACTCCCCAAGATTCAGCTTATCCAGATACCAATAATGGGCAATGTTCAACAATAAAATGTAACACAACCAATTCCACAAGCACTAATTAAGAGAACATATTGTTTATTCAATAGCATACAGTTAAAACTTGATGCACCTTGTCATTCGGTATTATTGGCAATTTTCCTAAAATTTGTTAATAATATAGATTTCTACACAATAAATTCAAAGTTTTCATATAATAAGAACGCAAACAATTTATTTTTCTCAGTTTAGACAGAGCTCAGTTATGAGTAGTGATGCCACGGCATTTGCAATGTAAACTTTTTATACTTTTAATAAAAAGTTTCGTTTTTTTCCTTTGGAAAAAAAGAACGCAAACAATTTACATACACCATTTAGAAGTTATAGCCTCTGACTACAAATACACTAGACTTCTTATTAGCACCCTACAAATATCATGATAGACTCCCCAAGACTCGGCTTATCCAGATACCAATGATGGGCAATGTTCAACAACAAAATGTAACACACCCAATTCCACAAGCACTAACTAAGAGAAAATATTGTTTATGCAATAGCATACAGTTGAAACTTGATGCACCTTGTCATTCAGTACTATTGCCAATTTATCGCGAGCAGTCCAAAATTTAAATTATCAGCAATATCGAAGAAATTATCGGGAAACTTTAAAAAATACAAAAATAATCCTTCTTTTTCAATTTGTTAACTTCTAAAGCAAACATCAAACAAACACATTGCTACAAAAAATATGAAAATAAAATTGATATATAAGATGTCAAGTGGTACATTTGATATCAATACTGAAATATGATATTTGCTCTGAGTCATAACATGTGACAGAATAATACAAAATCATATCAAAACAAATATAAATGTATCTCAGGAGATGAATCATGGCAAGGAATACAACAGGTTTCCCTTTGTTTGCTTGATGGAAAATGCTCACAGCATCCTTGGCAAGGTTATTAGAACTAGAACAAAAGATTGGTTAACGAAAAAATACATAAAATATAAATCCCAATTATTATACACAAATATGCAAAGTTTCTCATTTATATAGCAAGGGTGCATATATATGCACGAACGCAATCCATATGTGAATCAAAATAGATAAACAGGGGCTCTAAATGGCCCCTAGAGTCCAAAAAATCCATGCTACAACATAAATCTATATAACATCAAAAGCATTGCCCATATTAGCATCCTCCTCATAAAGATCACCCTCTAAGCATTAAAATAGGATAGAAAAAGCTTAACATGCCTAACAATTTTGCTCGAGTGAAACGTACAATTTTACAAAGGTCATGACAGAGGAGTTCAACAGTCAAAGCCACCAAAATCAAGGTAGATAGAGGGCTTGGTGTTCTTGATTAAATGTCAGTTCCATACCCTCATACATCACAGAGTCCAATAGAAACATTTCAATCTTGTCGATCCTGAAATCCTGAAAACAATTAAGTCTCCTGAATTTTGAACGGGAATTAAAATTCTACTTTCTCCATGTGAAATCCAATGAGGTTGGAACCATTGTTTTAAAACCAGGTCTGTCTAACTCGGACTCGTCCTGGTTAACCGAGCCAAACCTGTGCTCGGACCGGCTTGGCCAATTATCTGATTTGACAGTCGGTCCGTTACCAAACTGGCCAAGTTGGTCACCAACTCAACCAGCTCGATAACAGACCAGACTGTTCGGCAGACCCCTACTTAAACCAGCCAGCCTAGGAGGCAGGAAAAAAAGGTGGCCTGGGCAGATTTCAAACTAATTTTGATTTGTTTTAATGTTTCCCTAACCACTCTACCCCTCTCCCACGCCTATAGAAGCGACCCAACCCCCTCACATTTCCTCACATGCTTCTCAATGCATTTGTGTGAGCATTTGTGATGAGTTTGTGAGGAGTTGGAGTTGGTTTTTGGAGGAGCATTGAGAAGGTTCTTGGGCAATCATTGGAGCAGCATCAGGAAGTTGGTTTTTGGAGCAGCATTGAGGAGGCTTCAAATAATTTCCAATTCCAATTATCAAAAAATGACTCCTAGAGTGAAAGACATTGGTTGGGAGATTTTGCTTTCAGAGAGAAGCCAATGGGAGGGTCGAAGAGCTAGGGTTTTCAAGCATCTGCAAGTGTAGAAATCCATGGAAGGGTGCAAAGGAGGGAGCTCCACTCCCTCCTACAAGCAGGCAGTGGCTAGCCGAGGTAAGAAACCATTAGAGAGTGTCATAGGTCCTTCAAGAGAAGGGATAAGGAACGTGGAAGAGGAGCAAGAATTAAACAAGTCAAGGGAGAATAACGGCAATAAAAAAAATGAAGAAGAAGACAAGGAACAAGGAGCAAAAAGCAAAAAGCACAAAAGGGGCCATGTAAACCCAAAGCTGAGGTCACACCCAGAGTAGTTTTAAATGATCCTGCTCTACAGGCGCACAGGGACCACATGAGGACATGTGCTATCATTTGTAAATTCATGGGATTATGGCCCACGGAAAAGGCTTTACAGACATGGATTAAATACAACTAGAAACCAAAAGGAAGCATTAACCTACATCTTGGGTCAAAGGGTCTCTTTACTGTGGTCTTCACAAATATTGAGGATAAAGACAGGGTGTTTGAAGGAGGGCCCTACTTCTATGCAGCAGCAGGTCTACATGCGACCGTGGATGATCCGAATTGGATTCATAAAGAATGATTAACAGAGCCATGGTTGTACTACGTCAGGACAGACTTCAAAGAATTTAAAACAGCGATCAAAAACGCCTCTAAACCAGTGGCAGTGGCCGCCAGCGTGGATCCCTCTAAATTATTTGGGTCATATATTAAGGGGTGGTGAATTGAAAATAGATCCCTCTAAAGTGGCAATTATTGTAAACTGGCCTAAACCCAAGTCTGCTACAGAAGTAAGAAGCTTCTTAGGAGCAGCACAATATTGGAGGAAGTTCATCTCTAACTTTTCCTTAATTGCAACTCCCTTACATGCTTTGACAGGATTGAACAAAGTGTTTCAGTGAGGAGGCAAACATCAAAAAGCCTTCGACACCTTGAAAGAAAAGATCAGTACAGCACCTGTATTAGCACTACCTGGTCTACAAAGACCATTTGAGATCCAAACAGATGCCAGTGACTATGCCATGGGAGCAGTGTTGACACAGCACGGTAAACCCATATGTTATCATTCTAAGACTTTTAATCCTGCAGTATCCTACATATGATAAAGAATTGTATGAAAAAGTGGAAACATTACTTAATGGGCAAAGAGGCAGTAATACATATTGATCATCAACCACTTCAATATCTATACTCCCAAACTAAGTTACGGCAATCAAGACATTACAGGTGGATGGGTTTTCTACAACAGTTTCATTTAGTCATCAGATATAAAAAGGGCATACATAACAAAGTTGCAGAGATGTTATCTAGACCCATTATAAATGCATCTACTATACTTAAGCATAATTCTGTACTACATGAAAGTTACATTGAACAATATGCTCAAGATATAGATTTTAAAGATGTATATGCAACTTTGAGTCAAGGCAAAAGGGTAGAAGGATTGGATTATCATGTGAAGGACCGACTCTTATATCATTGTGGAAACTTTTACATTCCACAAACTGAGTGAGTAAAGATAGTTAGAGAAGCACACACTTCTCTGATATCAGGTCACTTTGGGGTAAGTAAAACAGTTGCACAGCTGCAAAGATTTTGTTATTGGCCGAAAATGAATGAGACAGTTTTCTAGATATGTAAGAGGGTGTACTATGTGTGCTAAAAAGCAAAGCCCAGCAATAGAAAACTAGGCTTGTACACTCCATTACCAGTTCCTTCTCACCCTTGGGAAAGTGTTTCCATGGATTTTGTTGGGGCACTGCCTAAGTTTAGAAAAGGTCACGATTATCTGTATGTGGTTGTGGACAGGTTCAGCAAAATGTGCATTTTGATAGCTTGTAATAAACAGATTACAGCTGAACAAACTGCAAAACTGTTCTTTGAACATGTATGGGTTCATTTTGGATTACCCACTTCCATTGTATCAGATCGAGACACCCGATTTGTGGGGAAGTTTGGGTCAAGTCTGTGGGAGCTGATGGACACCCAACTGCAGAAAAGCACAGCTTTTCATCCACAAACCGATGGCCAGACAGAAGTAGTTAAGCGGACAGTGATCCAGTTACTCAGGGGATATTGCAGCAAACATCCTAAGCTTTGGGATGAACATTTGTGTTATATGCAACATGCTTACAACAGGGCAAAACACTCTTCTACACAGAGATCTCCTTTTGAGACCTGTTTTGGTTTCATACCAAGGTCTCCTTTGGATTTTGTCTTTGGTAAAGATACCACAGTTGATAGACACAGTGATGTGGACAAGGCAACTAGGTTCATTGAACAGATCCAGGAGATCCACCAGGCAGTATAGGAATAGCTGGAAAAGAGCCAAGCCAAATACAAGGCAAGGCATGACAAGCATCGGATGGAGTATAGTTTTCAAGTTGGAGACCAGGTCTGGCTATATATTAGCAAGGACAAGATGCAAGGTGAAGGTAAAAAGCTAAAGCCTATCAGGTATGAACCTTTTAGGATACTTGAGAAGATTGGTGAAAATGCTTTTCACCTTGAACTACCAGCTTACATACACATTTATTCAGTCGTAAATGCAGATTGCTTGAGATTGTTTGAACCTTCAATGATTGAGGATCCTGAAGAGCAAAGTCAATTGCCTTCTATTGACGACCTGCAACATGAATATCTGAATGAATTGCAGGAAAACACAGTCTTGGACAGGAAGGCGAGGACAATGTGCAGAGGAGATGTTGAGTACCTCAGAATTGGACTCAAAGGTTCGAAGCCGAGCAGTGCAAAGTGGATTGAGATTGGGCAAGTGAGACAGCAATACCCTCACTTAATCGATGCTTGAAAAAAAACCAACTTTTGGCAGTCCAAAAGCTTTTCAGTGGGAAGGCTGTGATCCGAATTGGATCCATAAAGAATGATTAACGGAGCCATGGTTGTACTAGGTCGAGATAGACTTCAAAGAATTTCAAAAAGTGATCAAAAACGCCTCTAAACCGGTGGCAGTGGCAGCCGGCGTGGAACAACGAGGACCTCGGTCAAAGCGCACTGATCGAGGCCCATGGAGACTACGCGGTAGGCGAAAGTAGCTCCTGGGAAGCCTGGATCGGGAAACAAAGGGAGTTTTTGATGCGTGATTCATCGTTGGGCGAAAACCCTCAAATTGGAGAAGCCCCAAGCACTCGGTTGCATGGGAGCCGGGAAAACCGTGGGACAAAAGGCTAAGCACTAAAGGCGGGACCCGCTCCAAAAATTGGCGGTATTGATCGGAGGCGTCCATGCGCAGTAAGCAGTTTTGATGGAAAAGGAGTGATTCCACTCAGCACCCCACGCATGGCAGGCGGAGGAGAGAGAACCGTCGCTCATCGCGCGCTAACAGTCGAGCTAGTCAACCGTGCGGGACGAGCGAACGGCAATGGATCTGGGGGCTCCAGATCTAACGGCTGAGATCGCGCCCGATGGAGAAGACGGAATTGACGAAGGGTTAAGCTGCGATTTAGAAGAACTTGAGGTCCACATTGACCGCCACGGTGGCAACTGACTCATTCCGTAACATAACTGAAAAAACAAATCGACGAGGCAAGTTGGCGCAATTCGCAGGAGAACAAGTGGCCACTCCCTGTGAGCCTGATGATGACGCTGAGAACAGGGAACTTCAAGCGCAGCTGCAAACAAGCGATCCGACGAAGGTGGAAGAGGAACCGAATCGCCATGAGCCCAAATGGCTTTAAAGCCATGAACAGAGAATAGAAAGGACACGGAGGAGTTAGGGACCCGAAGAGGAACACCGAAGGCCGGAGACAGAGAAGAGAAGAACCAGTAAGGCAAGAAGCAGAAGAAGACAGCAGGGCCGAGCTGACCAAAGGCAGTGTCGAGCACCAGAGAGCTTGAGAGATTCAAGCCATTCTTGAGAGGATCTGTCAGACCAGAAAGGTCCAAGAGCTGGTAAGGAAGAGAGTCTGTGTACTCCAGTGGCTTGGGGAATCCAAGAACCACCCTGCCAAGCCAATCTATTTCAAGAGACTCATATTGAGCTCCTGTATTGTAATTATCTGCTTCAAAACACAATAAAATAAGGCCACCACTAAGAGCTGGACCGGAGATGTAGCCCTAGAGGATAGGTTAAACTACTTATTAATTTCTTGTGTTCTTGTATTTTCTTACTGTATTTCTCTGTTGTTTTCCAATTTTAAGTGTCTATGTATTTGCAATCTGATTGATCCATTGCTTAAATAACATAGACATGCACACCAACATATGAGTTTGTAATACCTTCATTTAATAAGTCTTTAACTAAGGTCACTCATAGGGTGATTATCAGATCAATGGATGATGAATTTTGTCCCTGAGCAACAAAATTTCACTTCAATCCCGGTCTGGGTAAGACTCTACTCTCTACCTCTTGATTACTGGCAAACGGAATCGTTATCTACCATAGAAAACAAATTAGAGTGTTTTGTCAAAGCTTCTGAGGCCACCAAAAGGGGAAAGTACACTTCCTTCGCACGAATATGTGTGGAGATGGATCTCTCTGGAGCTCTACCGAATGAGGTCATCTTGGAAGTTTTTGATGAAGAATGGGTGCAAACAGTAGACTATGAACATATTCCTTTCAGATGTCGGAGATGCCATGAGCATGGGCACCTATTTAGAGACTTCCCTCTCAGTAAAATAGAGAACAGAAGTAAAGCGACTACAATGAAAGATATTGAAGGCTTTCACAAAGTGGTACATAGAGGAAAAGGGGGCAAGAGGGGGCCAAAGCAACATCAAACAGAAGGGCAACATGCTAATCTGAATAGGTTTCAAGTACTCCAAGAAGAAGAAGAGATAACAAAAGCAGATCAGGTAATGGAAGGAAGCCCAGTGGAGAAGGAGAAAGAAGAAGACAGAGTACAAACACAGGATATTAACAAACAGAAAGAGACTATGTTGAGCGATGCAGAACCAGAGATGGACCAAGAAATGACCCAGAGTGAGATGGAAATGGAGGATCATGAACTGCAGGAGATTCTTGCTAGGGAACACCTAGATCTGGAAGGGTTCTTGAAACAGGGGACCATGAGTGGGGTAGACTCATTACCGCTAGAAGAGTTCAATAGAGTACAGCAGTTGTTCCTATGGAAAACTCAGGCTAAAGGGATGGACAGGTACAGAAAAAATGAAAGCCAGGGCAACGAAGGTGTGAAAACTATGAAAATCACACCTGGATTAGCACCCAGAAACCCAGGAAAGAAAAGAGGCAGGAAAAAGCAGAACGAGTTATTGATGGAATGTGGAAGCTAATGATAGATTCAGGTAAGATGAAAGATCTAACCAGCTACTCCTTTACGAATCTTTAATAATGAAGTTTACATCTTGGAATATCAGAGGTCTAGGTAGTAAAAAAAATCAAAGAATTCTCAGTAATAGAATGAAACAAGAAGCTCCGGATATGATCTTTATCCAAGAAACTAAATGTTCCATTCAAAAAAATAAAAGAAATTCACAACAAATGGCTCAATAGATTTGAGTTTATAGAAGTCAAAGCAGATAACACAACAGGGGGCATACTTACTCTTTGGAACCCCCAAAAGATTGGTATAATAGTTGTTGAGGCATCTAGAGATTATTTATCAGTGGTTACAAAGCCGGTGGGAGACAGGGAGACCTATCTGGTCACGAATGTATATGGCCCTCAAAGAATGGATGACAAACTTAGGTTTCTAGATTCTCTTATGGAGCTTAGAGACAGACATGTAGGTGTAACATGGATCTTGTGTGGAGACTTCAACATGATCAAATCACTTTCAGAGAAAAAAGGGGGAACCAGAACTTTAAGCAAAGACTCTACAGCTTTTCAAACTTTATAGATAATATGAAGTTTGTTAATACTGACATGAGTAATGGTCTCTTTACTTGGAACAAAAAAAGAGGAGGAGAGTCTCAAGGAGCCTCAAAGTTAGACAGATTCATAATCTCAGAGGACCTTATGCTCACCAACAAGGAAATGATAGCCAGAATTCTCCCCTTTGGAGGCTCGAACCATTGGCCTGTTCAACTTGAGGTTCAGGGCATTGGTACCCACAAGAACAGACATTTCAGATTTGAGAATATCTGGCTCACCCACGTGGGCTTCATCAGCAACATTACAAAATGGTGGACAGAAGATCTACATATTCAGGGTACAAGTATGTTCCAACTACACAAAAGACTAAAACACATCAAGCTCGAATTGGAACAAGAATGAGTTTGGCAATATTTTTGCAGCAAAAAAAGTTGTTGAAGATAAAATGCAGGAACTAAATCAAACCCTTATCAGGGTTAAGAGAAAGATTTGGGATTCAAAACGTTGGTGTAAAAATTCTCTTACTGTGGATTCTCCGATCAAAGATTCTAAAAACACACACCACAGATCTCTGAAATCCAAACCCTTATCACTGATGGCTTTGATAAAAATAGAAATGACCAAGTCACCAAACACCATCAAGACTGGGAGAATTTATGTAAACAAGAGGAAATATTTTGGAGACAGAAATCCAGAGTTCAATGGCTGAAAGAAGGGGAGCGTAACACTAGATTTTTCCACAGATCTACCATAGTGAACAGATCTCATAATAGGATCTCTTCGATCAAGGATGGGGGCGGTCATCTTCTTAATTCCCATGAAGATATAGAAGATGTGTTAGTTCAGCACTTTCATGGAATAGCACAGGAAACCATTTCAGACAGAAAGCATTTTATCAGGGATTTAACAGGACATATTCCTAGATTGGTTACTAGAGAAAATAATTTCAATCTCAATAGGCCAGTGACAGAAGAGGAGATTAGTGAGGTCATCAAAAAAATGCAGAATGGTAAAGCGCCATGCCCTGATAGTTTCAATGTGGATTTCTTTAAAGCTTGCTGGAATATAGTTAAACAGGATATTCTGAACGTGGTGGAAGATTCCAAGTTGAATAGAACTATTTTGAAGGTGCTCAATACTTCCTTCATCTCCCTGATCCCCAAACAGGACAATGCTCAGACTCCAGATAGGTTTAGACTCATAGCCTTGTGCAATGTGGTTCATAAGATAATATCCAAGGTTGTTGCTAACATACTCAAACCACTTCTTCCAACTCTAGTTTCTGTGGAGCAATCTGGTTATGTGGAGGGCAAACAAATTCTCAATAACATCATTCAAGCGCATGAGGTGGTGCACTCATTGACAAGCAATAGGAAGGCTAGTATGATTATGCAATTGGACCTAGCCAAAGCTTATGATAAGCTGAATTGGACCTATATAAGGAGGTCCTTATTGCTTTTGGGTTTGATCATAATTGGGTAAGATGGATCATGGCCCTGGTAACTTCTTCCAGATTTTCAATTCTAGTTAATGGTTCTCCTTCCAAGACTTTTACTCCTTCCAGAGGCCTCAAGCAGGGTGATCCGCTCTCTCCCTTTCTCTGCATCCTCATGATGGAAGGACTAGGTCGGTCTATCAAGCATGCGAAAGAAGTTGGTAATATCAAAGGCCTCCAACTTTCAGAGACTGGTCAGGCTTTGACCCATCAACAATTTGTTGATGATACTATGATGTAGGGAATCCCCACAGTCAAAGAAGCTCTAGCGTACAAACATATCCCGTCTTCATGCTATCAGCCCTTCCAACTCCAAAAGGAGTTTTGCAACATTTTAGAACCATTCAAAGAGACTTTCTTTGGGGTAAGGGGGAGGAAAGAAAGAAATGGGCTTTGGTAGCCTGGGAGAAGATCTACAAACCTAAAAATTATGGGGCTCTTGGACTGGATGATCCAGAAGCACTAAGTAAAGTTTTAGGGGCGAAATTATGGTGGCACTAGGGAAAAGACCCAAAGGCACAGTAGGCTAGAATCTGGAAAGAAAAATATGCCAGCAATTGGCAAGACAATGATCTAATAAGGATGTCTGGCATCATAAAGGGCTCACATATCTGGAATAAGGCCTGGGGGAATAGAGGATTAATACAAAAAAGCAGCTTCTGGGAAATCAGAGATGATGATCTTGCTTTGTTTTGGGAGGACAAATGGCAACAAGAACCTACACTGTTAAGAGAGAACCTTCTGGACCTCAAGAAAGAAACAGATACCAAAAGGTTATTTAAGGTAAAAGATTTTTGGGATCAAACCAACAGTGAAGGAAAATGGAGAACCTGGAAGAATATGGATCACATGGAAGATAGCCCACTGAAAGCCAAAGCAGAGGCACTTCTAACAATGTTGGAACAAAGGAAAATATTAGTGACAGGGGGGCATGACCAACTTAGATGGGGCAACAATAATGCAGGCACCTTCAATCTTAAGGAGGCAAAACGCATACACCTTGAGCTGGATTCCAATGAACCAGACAGGGTTTGGCAAAACATATGGAGACATCAAGGATGGATGAAGATTAAACTCTTCATGTGGTTGGTTCATCATAGGAAAATTCTGACTTGGGATAACATTCAGAAGAGGGGTGTTCTGGGCCCTTCCAGATGCCAGCTCTGTGAAGTCCAAAAAGAAACAATGGAGCACCTTCTCAATAATTGCATTTTCACCTCTTGGTTGTGGGATACTTTTGCCACTATCTTCCAGCAGACAGATAGGGACAAAGGAAGCATTATCAATACCCTAATCAATTGGAGACACAACTTCTTTGATTTTGAGTTTCTAGGCTTAGCCTAGGCTCTAATGCCAAGCTTAATAATATGGATTGTCTGGAAAGAAAGGAACAACAGAATCTTTAAGAATGAAAAAAGTTCCTCCCAACTCCCTTTTGAGCAAATCTTAAGACAACTTAAGGAGACGGTAAGTACCATAGTGCAAACTTTCCCTAAGAATCCACCTTCAGAAGCTGAAACACGAATACTTCTTAAGTTAGGTATGCAAGGCCTTATTCCACAGGACCTGGATAAGAAGGTTTTGAAAATGGATACTAAGCAGGATTATTGGCATCCTCCCCATCAGGGTTTTTGGAAATACAACATTGATGGGGCTTCCAAAGATAACTTGGGTATTGCTGGCTGTGGAGGGGTGTTAAGGGATGAAAATGGCAGTCTCATTTTCATTTTCCATTGCCATTTGGGAAGAGCCACTAACAATATGGCGGAATTAATGGCTCTTGAGCAATGTTTAGAATTCCTGAAGCAAGATAATCTCCAGAATGTTATTGTCGAAGTTGATTCAGAGTTAATCATAAACTCGGTCAAAAGAATCAGCTATGGCACAGAGCCAGAAAAAGTCTCAAAACAATGGAGGTTGCTCCAGGTCTTTCAAAGGATTCAGCTTCATCTCCATGGATTACGTACTGTGAGTTTTAACCATGTGCGAAGAACAGTAAACAAATTGGCGAACATCTTGGCCAATCAAGGAGTACTCTGTACCAAAAGGAGGATTGCGCTGAGTTGGTCTGAGATGCCTCTGAATAGATTAAAGGCACAATGTCACGACCAGGCAAATGAGGACATAATGGTGTTTCGAAACAAAGACACAGAGGTAGGGTCTAGTTGATTTGGATTCTTTATGCAGTGTTTTTTCCTAAGTAAGAACATTCTGGGGATACAGATCACTATCGGCCTCCCCAACTCTCGACAGTACGAACACAGAAGTTTCAGATGGGAGCTGCTGAGCAGATACAGTTCTGCAAATGGTCGACCAAACAGTTGGATTTTCATTTTGCATGGGTTCATGTGACCGCGGAGAAGGGATGATGAGTGGGGCCGGAATTCCGACTTTCCTAGCAGCCTTAAAACCCCCATTTACCTTTTTGTGGCTGCATTACCGCTCGCGAGCTGGTTTATCGTCCATCACACGCCCTTCACGCAGGGAGTGGTTTTGCGGAGTTGGGAGCGATTCCATTCACCAAGCAACACATGGCATAGTACGGGGAAGGAATACCGCCCTCATCGCGCAGTAATCTTCAGTGTGTTAGGCTCGTGCGATATGCTCCTCAGCCATCAAATCATGCAAGACGGATCTACGGTCAGGAACAAGCAAGCATGTTGGTGGGTCCAGGATGGTTATCGTGTGGTTAATCGTCGGGCTACTTGGTATTGTGATATTATCCTTTGTCATTAGATCTGACATGGAGGATCGACGGTCAAGGAAAATGGCACTGGTCCGGGAATGAATATCGTCCAGGTAGGTTTCACGTCTTGGTGGGAATCGGTGGCTTTCGCACACGCTACATGCTCGAGGGTTATCCCACCATCCAGACTTGAAATCCTTTTAGTTGAGTCCCTAATTCCTCATTGGGTCTGATTCTAAATTTTAATTGTTTGATTGTTTCCGGCTCGATTTGGGCCACGTTTGATCCAAGTGGATATTGGTGGCCTCCCGCCAAGTCCACTTGGACCCCCACCATTGTTTCTTTCAGTTTTTCAATTTCCTCAATTGTAGCACAGTTTACTATTTTTAGCAGTTTTTCGGGTCATAAACTTCCGAAGTCGTTTTGAGGCCCTAAAAGACGTTTTTTGGGAAAATTAGGAGCAGTTGCTCTTCCCAAAGTTGCAGTTCTCGGATAGATCTTTCTAACAAAATATTGTACGCGTCAAACGGAGATCGTACGCCAAAGTTATGAACCTGGGAAGTTGATGTACCAATTTACCCAAACAAGGCCCACAGTTTGGCGTTTCATCTTCTAGGGTTAGGTTTCTGGATGTTTAGGGTTTTTCATTGTTTCTCAACAATAAATAGGCCTTCAAGCCTCATTGTAATACAGTTCAGAGGCATGTGCCACCACATCTCTTCTTAGAGATAAGCTACCACTACCCTATAGTTCTTTATTTCCATTTTCTGTTTGTAAGCATATCTTAGTGTTTTACATTAATGAAAATGAACTATTATTTCCGCTGCATCTTTGTGTTTATGGTTATCTCTGTAATTTGTTGCGTTCTTGTTTAAATCCAGATCAGTAGTATCAGAGCGGTCTTCTTTTTCTCTGTTTTTCTTTGCATGTCCCCAATGAGGTCGGGATATAAGAAGTTAGGGCTTAAACTAGTTGAACCTTTGCAAGACCAACCTCGCAAAACCCGACGGCCTCCCATGGCGGATGAAAAGAAAGACGAGGGAGCAAGAGATCCTGTCAAAATCTTGCTCGAAGAAGCCCTCAAGCGACAAACGAACGCGATGATGAAAAACTTTGCCCAGATCCTTCAGCGACTACCCAAGGACGACGCATCGGCTTCCCACAGCTACTCTGGAAACGCCAGACTGTTTAAGGTACAAGTTAATTTTGAAATCCCCATATTCGAGGGTCAGATAGACGCAAGTGTCGTCGATAAATGGTTAAATTTGCTAGAGGGTTATTTTTCTGTTCATGATTTTTCCAGTTGGGAAAAGATTATTTTCGCTCTTCTCAAAACAGCCCCCCACGTCAAGGATTGGTGGGAAACCTACTGCGACAAGAAGGTTGAAAGTATCGGCTCACTATTTTCAGCGACACCCACCTGGAATTCATTCCGGGATGCCATCAAGGAGCAGTACTACCCTATCAAAAGCTATGAGGATCAATACATAAAGTGGACCACGCTGCGGCAGGGAAGGAACCAAGACGTGCCGGAGTTTACCAATATTTTCCATACCCTTCACACAAAGTTAGATATCAAGGATTCGGAGCAGCATTTGATACTCAAATACTGCGGCTGCCTACACAAATACATCCAGGAAGAAATAGAATTCCTGAACATCTCATCGCTCGGCGCGGCATACCGATATGCTGTCAAGGTCGAGCAAAAGTTTAAACAGAAGAAGCGAGACTTTGGATCTGCAAATCCGAAGCAAAGGAAAGGTGCCCTCAAACTGCAAAACAAAGGACAAAGCCAAGGCAAGGTGGCCCAAGACAACCCGCCAAAGCTGCAAGCAAAGAACAGCGCCGCGAAGCTAAAAAAGGACACGAGAAAATGGTGTGACTTCCATAAGAGCTCCACTCACAACACAAGTGAGTGTCAGGCCAAGCAGTCACTAGTGGCTGAGCTAAAGGTTTCAGAATCAGATGCATGTTCCGACTCTGATTCAGAACCCGACAAGGGGAATGACAAAGGGAAGCAGATTATCGATGCGGAGCCCAACGCCACCATTGCCACCACGAAGATCCAAAAGGAGGAACCTGAAGATCCAGAGGAGGAGCGTCTCTTCCACTCCCAGATGCGTAAAGGGATCCCCGCTATAGTTCATTTTCGACAATGGGAGCCAAAAGAACCTCATTTCGACAGAGGTCGTGAAGTGGCTGGGCTTACCAATCACAACACATCCTCAACCATACACCACCGGGTGGCTTCACCAAGGACGGGATCTTCGCGTGAGCCAGCAGTGTCGCCTTCCATACAACATCAAGCCCTTCACCGATGAGGTATTGTGTGACATTGCTCCCCTTGAAATTTGTGATGTATTAATAGGACAACCATACTTGTGGAAGCGACAACCTGTGTATGAATCAAAGCCCTGTGTTGTTATTATTACTTTGGGAAATAAGTTGTACAGGGTACCGGAGGTAGCACAACCTACCGCCATCTCTTTGGTTAATGCAAAACAATGCAGTGAGCTCATTTCCAAAAACCGAGAAATTTGTTTTCCTAATGATACGCCCTCAAGGAAAGAAAAAGACGATGGCCACAACCTCCAGACAAGGCCCCTCCGCAGGACAACTACAGATGGACAAGGTCGTGGAGTATGAGGACATCTTCACCTCCCCCGCAGGGGTTCCTCTGCACTGTCAGGTCAAGCACTCCATCGATCTGACCCCAGGTGCGTCGCTGCCTAATGGACCAATCTATCGGCGCTCCGTGCTAGAGAATGATGAAATCAAGAGGCAGATTCAAGAGCTGCTACAGAAAGGTCACACCCGTCCAAGTTCATCGCCCTATGGGAGCCCGATTGTGTTGGTACAGAAGAAGGATGGGACTTGGAGACTCTGTATTGAGTCTTGACTATCGGGTGGACAAGATCACTGTCCGTAATAGGTACCCGATCCCATGGATCGATGGCCTCTTGGACCAACTAAAGGGGGCAAAATATTTCAGCAAGATCGATTTGAAGTCAAGATATCACCAGGTACCAATCGAACCCTCCGATGTGTGCAACACTGCCTTCACAGCCAAGGAGGGCCTTTTCAAATGGTTGGTTATGCCTTTCGGATTGACGAATGCTCCTGCAACCTTCATGAGGCTAATGGATGACATCTTGTGGCCGTTCACCAACTCATTTGTAGCGGTATACTTGGATGACATCCTGATCTTCAGCCAGAGTTGGGAAGAGCACCTCCAGCACATCCGACAGGTTCTCCAAACACTACAGCAACACAAGTTATGTGCCAATTTGGAGAAATGCACTTTTGGAATGACCAAGGTTCAGTATCTAGGATACATTATTGATGAACAGGGGGTGCATGTGGATCTAGCCAAGATCCAAGTCATTCGGGATTGGCCATCTCCAACCACTCTAACAGAGCTCCATAGCTTTCTAGGTCTTTCCAACTTCTATTCCAGGTTCGTGTTGGGATTTTCTCATATCACTTGGCCTTTGAGTAAATTCACTAAGGAAGGAGTGAAAGCAAAATTATTTTGGTCTAAATCTCAACAGAAGGCATTCACAGAGTTGAAAGATCGCCTCTGCTTGGCACCAGTGCTCGCATTACCAGACTTGCAACAACCATCTGAAGTCGAGAAAGATGCCTTTGACTATGCTATTGGGGCAGTCCTTACTTAACATGGGCATCCAGTGGCATATCCCAATGAGACACTTTCAGACACAGTCCGGAAGTATCCCACTTATGACAAAGAGATGTATTCCATTATGCAGGCCTGCCGAAAATGGAAGCATTACACTTTGGCGAAGGAAACGGTCATCCACACAGACCACCGACCTCTGCAGTTCATACAGACCCAAAGGGAAATTGCAGAATGATTACCATCAGAAGTGGTCCACATACCTTCAACAGTTCCATTTGAATATCAAGTATAAGAAGGGCAGCACCAATAATGTTGCAGATTTCCTTAGTCGACCACCGATCATGGCGTTAACCACTGTGTGTTGGGTCCCTATAATACTAGTGATTACCCCATTACTATTGTAGTTATACCCCTTATTAATATTGTTGTGCCCCTATTGCCCCCATATTTTTATTATTGTGCCCCATAGAATCCCTTTATTGTTATTTTTTTGGCTTTATATTATTATTGTTAGGTCGGCTGGTTTATATTGTGACTCCTTAGACTCTTATATATAGAAA
>APFE030814747.1:79627-114839 GCA_000404065.3 Pinus taeda | reverse complement strand
CACTGTGCTCAACTCTTGTGGGAACGAGACTTCTGGTTGGCCACTTCTCTACAAAAGCAACCTAGAATTCGGCCACACATACCAGACACTCTTGGAGGGTCAGCATGTTCCAGATTTTTACCTCCAGGATGCCTTGTTATGCCCCCTAGGTCACCTTTGTGTTCCTTCAAGCAAGCGTGCCAAGATGATTTGGGAAGCACACTACAGTCGGGTTTCTGAGCATTTTGGGGTCGAGAAAATGGTGGAAGTATTGTAGAAGTATTTCTATTGGTCGAGCCTTCGACAGGATGTAGGGAAGTACATCAGATCATGCACTACCTGCGCCATTGCCAAACTAACCATCAAGAAGCAAGGCCTCTATACCCCGTTGCCTACCCCTAATCGACCTTGGGAATCCATCTCCATGGATTACATGTCAGGTCTTCCTTCCACTAAGCATGTAAACGACTTTGTTTTTGTGGTCATTGACAGGTTCTCAAAGATGGCCTGACGGCCTGTAAGAAGAATATCATAGCCGAAGCCACTACTAAACTCTTCTTTGAACAAGTGTGGGTACACCTTGGGATCCCACAATCTATCATCTCAGATCGGGACAGCAGGTTCCTCAGTACATTTTGGTCCAGTCTCTGGTCGATGCTAGACACCAAACTCACTAATTCCACAACCTTCCATCCTCAAACTGATGGCCAGACAAAGGTTGTCAACAGGATGATCGTACACATTTTGCGCACGTACCACTCAAAGCATCCACTCACATGGGACGAGAGCCTCCCCTATGTTCAACACAGCTACAATTGGGCTCTCCACAGCTCGACTGGCCATAGTCCTTTTCAGGTGGGCTTGGGATTCTAGCCACTATGTCCCATTGATGTGGCCATGTCATTTGCAGCTACTCACGCAGATTCGACTCATGTCCAGTCTGAAACAGATAAGGCAAACATCTTCATTGAGCACATCCAACATATTCGCCGGTAGATCCATGACATTCTAGAGAAATAAAATGCCAAGTACAAGTAGCGACATGATGAACATCAGCTGCCACACAAGTTTCAGGTGGGGGACAAAGTCTAGTTGCATTTGCAAAAGGAACTCCTTACTAGATCCTATCGGAAACTCAATCCACTTTGATAAGGTCCTTACACCATTACCAAGGCTGTGGGAGATAACGCACTTGAGCTCAGCATTCCCCCATTCCTTAGCATACACCCAGTGTTCAATGTGGACCGCCTTCGGCCATACTTCCCACCATTACTAGACACATCCGACATTGCAAAATAGCTCACACCCAAATCCAGATTGCATGGAACAAGTTGTAACTGATCAGATCATGGACACACAGATCAAGCACACTCGCTAGCAGAATATCCAACTGTATCGAGTTGTCAAAGCAGGCCAACTCCTTCAAGAGGGCAAGTGGCTCACTAAGGACCAAGTTCAGCAGAAGTTTCCTCATCTCAAGGAGGAACTCAACACAATGGGGACCATTACTTCCTAAGGGGGGGGGGAATGATCCAGGTGGATATTGGTGGCCACCCACCAATTCCACTTGGAACCCCACAATTGCTTCTTTCAATTTTTTAGTTTCCTTAATTGTAGCACAATTTACTATTTTTAGCAGTTTTTCAAGTCCTAAACTTCCGGATCCATTTTGACGCCCTAAACGAAGATTTTTTGGAAATCTACCGCTAGTGAATTTTTGTTGAAAATCGTCTTCTTCATCGTTGTCCTCGGAGAGATATTTCCAACGGGCTATCATGCACGTCAAACGGAGATAATATGACCAAGTCACGACCCCGGGAAGTTGGTTGTCCAACTCACCCTAACAGGGCCCATAAACTCTTGGTGTTACATCTCCTCATGTTAGGGTTTTGGTTGTTTATGGGTTTTCTCTTATTATTCAATAACACAGAGGCCCTTGAGATTCATTGTAGTTGAGTTCAGAGGCATGTAGCCACCACATCTCTTCTCAGAGATAATCTACCATTGCCCTAGCTGGTGTATTTCCATTTCTGTTTGTAAGCATATTTCAGCATTTTACATTAATGGTATGAAGTATTATTTCTGCCGCATCTCTATGTTTATGGTTATCTCTGTAATTTGTTGCATTCCTATTTAAATCCTGATCACAAAGCCTTTGCCAATTTCCTTAGCCATAATAAACCAAATGAACACCCACGCTAGGATGTTTTTTCCCAGCACTCAACTTGGAATACGTGTCCCATGACCTTGGTTATTATTTTTCCTTTATTAACTTTATTACATGGAATTTTGATCAGAGCAGTTACAGAGAGTCGGAGAGGCCTTGGTTGCTAAAATAATAGAACGCTTCCTGGTTTCTACTTCATTGACTAAAAGAATTCACTTATTTTGCCCGTGGGTCGGTATGGGCAATATTTTTTATCATCGTCCCATTTTCTTGGAGCTTCAAAATGGTTTTAGAAAACCCAAGGCCCCTTTCAAATTTAAATCCTCATGGCTCAATGATGATTCCTTCCCAGCCCTTGTGTTGAGCCTTTGGACCCTTGTTTCTGTAGCCAAAGAAGCCTCTTTGGCTGCTCAATTTGGAAATAATCTATCCTCTCTAAAAAAACCACCATCAAATGGGCTAAGGAGAAAAACAAAAGGAAATCGAGGATCTTAAAAATATTTCTCAAGAGTTAGAGCAGATGGAAGCTTCGATGGAAGAAGGATATTCGTCTGAAGAAGCCAAACAAAATATAGTTTAGTTCGAATTCGCTAGAGCTAGGATTCTAAGGGCCCAAGAAGAGAAATGGAGATTAAAGAGTCACACTATTTGGCTGAAGTGCAAGGACAAGATGTCAAAAATTTTCCAACAATATGTTAAAGGTTGTAGGGCTTCAAACACAATATGGATCATTGATGATTCAGAGGGAGGTCAATCAACAAATTTTGAATCCATGTCACGGGTAGCGGTCAATCATTTCAAGTCTTTATTTAAAACCCCCAAGGATTTCTTTTTTCCTGAAATCATCAATGTGGTTGGATTTTTCCCTTGGTTTATTGATGAAGAAACAAACATCTCTTTTATGGCCTCCGTCTCAGAGGAAGAGCTAAAAATTGTTCTTCATAACTTTCGAAAGGATAAGAGTCTGCGTCCTAATGGATGGTCGAGCAGATTTTATGCTGATTTTTTTGAGCTTCTCAGTTGGGATCTTTTGGCTATTATCGAAGAATGTAGGTAGGACTATAGAATGCATGATGCCTTCAACTCTGCATTCATAGCTCTTATTCCTAAGACTCACTCTAATTATTCCTTTGATGATTTTAGGCCTATTTTCCTATGCAACAACATTTACAAAATCATGGCCAAAATTATAGCTAATATATTCGAGCTTGTTCTTTCCTTGCATATCTCGAAAGAGTAATTTGCTTTTCTTAATGATAGGCATATCCATAGAGTTATTGGGGTCGCTCAGGAGGGTCTCCATGGTACTAAGAGTAAGAAATGAAAATGAATGATTTCAAAAATTGACTTATCTAAAGCTTTTGACCAGGTAAGTTGGGTATATATAAAAATGTTTTTTACGCATTTAGGTTTTGAGGTAAATTTCATTAATTGGATTATGTGTTGTATATCTTTAGTTTCCTTTGCATTTCTTATCAACTAATCAACTTCAAATTTCTTCCATGTCGAAAAAGGGTTGCGCCAGGTTGCCCTCTTTCCCCTTTTCTCTTCCTCCTGTTGGCAGAAGGCCCAAGTCACATTTTAGCAGATGCAAAGCAAGGAGGTGACTTGAAGGGGCTCCCAGTAGTAGGGGATCTCTTTATCACTCATTTATTATTCATAGATGGCATCCTCTCATTTTTTGATGACCCTAGAAGGGATATGTTGGTTTGAAATTGGTCTTAACTCTCTTCGATAAAGAGTTTGCTATGCTGGTAAATGTCCACAAGTCTTCTTGCATTAGAACAGACCTATCTAATGAAAAAGCCTTTGTAGCATGAGAGCTCTTCCGCTTCCATTCAAATCCTCTCGACGATGGTCTCAAATATTTGGGCTTTTATCGTAATCCAAACTGCTATAGAAAGGCAAATTGGAATTGATTGTAGGATAAAATTGAAAAAAGATTAAAATCATGGAGTTTCAGATGGCTATCCTAGACTAGAAGATCAGTTCTCATAAAATCAGTTCTTGAAGATATTCCAGTCTTTTGGATGTCCCTCTCTTGGATCCCTAAAAGTATCCTTGCATCCATTGACAAAATCTATCGTAGATACTTATGGATGGGTCATAAAGATGGCAGAACCTTTCCATGGGTTAGATAGGAGAAGGTAGATCTTCCTAAGAAATGGGGTGGGTGGGGATTGAAAAATATCATGTCCTTCTCCAAAGCCCTAACAACAAAGGTAAGTTGGAGGTTAATTTATTCTGAAAGCCCATGGAATAATTTGTTTATAGGAAGTATGTCTTTCAGTCTTCTGTGGAAAATTGGATTCGTTCCCCAAACAAGGAATGCTCACAAGCTTCAGTTGATTGGAAAGCAATGGTGGGATCCTTTGTTGTCATTGAACATCGTTTGCATGGAAAGTTGGTTCGGGAGAGAAAGTTCGTTTAGGATTAGATGTGTGGGTCAAATATGGAGCTAAGTTCTCATTGCCTCAGGATTTGATATCTTTCTCAAATAACCAAGGAATATACACCCTCAACCAGGTGGTCAATCCATTTAGGAGCTCCATTTGGGCCCAAGGTCGATTGGGCACAGATCAGTTGCATTTTTCTGCTTCTTGGTCTGATGACTAGCAGAATTATATTGTTTTTGTCAATGCCTTTCATGTCAGAATTAGTGATAGGGAAGGTTAATTGTAATGGATCCACTCCTCAAATGGTGAATATTCCCCAAAAAAATAGTTATCTCAACATCTTGGCTCATAAGGACTTTGGTGATTTAACCTGATGGTGGAAACATACATGGAACCTTAGTTGTCCAGCTAAATATTGATTTCTCAAATGGTGTATCCTTGAAAACAAGCTCCCAACAGGGGACAATTTAAAAGAAGAGAAGCTTCCATGGTCCTAGTCGGTTCCCTTTATGCAAGGGAGCAGAAGAGTCATTCGATCATCTCTTTATTTTTTTTTCCTTTTTCACAAGAAGTCTAGAACATAGTTGTACCTCTCTCTCCCTTAATTTGATCTGACAGGGGTTATATTCACTTGATGCATGGAATGCTTGGTGGGAAAAATCCTCTCAAAAAAAAGTGAGAAATCCTCCACCCATTTTAAACTGGGGGATGTGGTTGGCAAGTAACCAGGATATTTTTGAAAATCTCGCAGTTCCTCCTAAAAAAATAGAAACAAACTCTCTTTTCCTTTTTTATCTAATTCCAAATCCTCTTGAATCCAACTGTCAGAGGAATGTCACTCAGGAATAGGTCAACAGAACGCAACCGTGGGCTAATTTTGACAGTGTTGCCCAACCAAATAGGATCTATGGAGGAGCATCTATTTTATATTTACAGGATAACCATTGCTTCAAGCTACAAAGTCATTTGGGCAGGGGGGGGGGAATAATTATGTAGAACTTTTCAGTTTAAAATTGCTTCTCCTTTTTGTCATTAAACAGGGATGCAAACAACTCCAAATCTTTGGTGACTCCAAAATTGTTGTAAATTGGTTTTATGAATATACTTGTTGTTACATGCATACTCTTATTCCGTTATTATAATAAGTTTTACAATTAAAAGGAAATTTTGATTATGTATCTTGTTCTCACATCTACAGGGAGAGAAACACTCTAGCTGACAATCTTTCCAAAGAGGGGGCGCAACAGGCGTATGGCACGTGGAATATTACTGAAATAAATAGGGAATACGTCTATGAGTATTTCCATCGTCCTTTTATAGGACTTTCTCAGCCCCAGGAGTGACAACCTTTTCTCATGGTTGTTCATCTATTATCAATTCTTGATATCCCATTGACAATTTATATATGTATTTTTTGTATCATCACTTTCAGCGGGTATATGGAGTTTTATTTTTTATGACCATCAGGTCAAACACTCTTAGTCATTATGATAATGACTTTGTTGGATGGCTATCCAATATCAACTGGTTTATTTTCGCTGATAGTATGACAATTTTTTGTTGGATGACTGTCCTCGGAAAACTATTATTTTGAATGCATAGTGTGTATCCACAAAATGTATTTTTTTGTTTCTTAATAGGAAATTACGATTTTTCCTTGGGAAAAAAGATTGCCTAGGAGACTAAGGAAAATGTGGGACTGTACAACAATTATTGCATTGATTATGGAAATTTCTAGAAAGGGGAAAAGACCAATGAAGGAAGAAGTGTGTGAAACATCAATCACACAGGTATTCTTTCATTCACACATGAAGGGAGAAACCCACAGAGACCAGAGACACACACGTGCATGAGTAGTGAAATTTGTTAGTAGAATGCTGGCAATTATGAATCGAATGATGGTTGAAGCATTCTAGGTGATTAGGCTATGTTTTGGGTGCCTAAATAAGCCAATAAAATTTTCGCAAATTGGAATGATGTTGTTGTGTTTTGTTCTCCCTAAAAAAATTCATATCAAACATTTGCAAAAAGAAGAGCTTTGGACTCTAGCTAGGCAGAGTGTACTGCGACTTGATGTGTGTTGGTTGAATAAGACAAGTAAGAGATGAGAAATCACTGAGTAACCCTATAAAAGTGAAAGGGTTCCCTTATATGCTTTTCTAATCAAGTTGAGAGGCATTTGGAGATCGCAGGGGCATAGACTTTGTTAGCACTCTGTAATTTCCCTAGAAGAGAGAAACTCAAAGGTAACCACAAACCACTTGGAAGTTGGAATCTAGCCCTTCCAACTTTAGAGAGGGCTTTCTCTATCTGAAATATTCAATCACTTAGATGTTAGGATAGGTATGATGCTCAGTGGGGTATAAGCTTTATAAGTTTGCTGGTAGGAAGGAAGATATATCCATTGGGCATGGAGTCATGTCAAGCTGATTATTTTTCCAGTGATAGGATGAAGAGAGAAGGGGTCTTCTATAGGGGAAAGGTAGGCAGTCTTGGTGGTGAAATCAGATTAACTTGTTTTAGGAGGGTGAGTATAATAAAAGTGGAAACAACGCGTAGATCATCAAAAGTGCGGATGAATTCTAAATATCTTTTAAGGGGAAAACATAGATTGTTTGATAACCTAAATCAGAGCACCTTTAAAATGCATTCTGAGATAAATTCTAGTTCAACCAAACATGAATACTTCTATTTTAGATATGGAAATAACATGAGGCAAACTTACAACATGATAGAAACACAACACCATCAAGAGATGACACGGCAATCCCTGTAGATCACAACTTTGTCTTTCATTCACTAGAAAAATCAACAAAATACAATATGCACAGTGTTCTATCTCCTCAAACCTGACCAACCATGAGCTTGATTACAATTACATCATAAATAGGCTAAAAAAAATATGTTACCACCTCTAGGAACCGAATTCCCTAATAGGATTTATGTTTCTAGCTAATGCAGTGAAAAAAAAAAAAAAAAAAAAAAAAAAAAAAAAAAAAAAAAAAAAATTAATAGGGATTGTTTGACTAAATCTTTTCCAAGCATTTTACATTAAATTCTCAAGTACAAATCAAGCTTATGAGTCATTATATGTCTCATAAACATATTTACCAAGATCATAAAAACAAATTACAAGATATTTTGACATGAAAACTCGGTCAAAAAGACTGATTGTGTGAAAGCCGCAGTGTCGGCGCTGTCAACCTCCTAGTTCAAACAAAAACACAGCAAAGAAGCACATCGACTAATATTTTTGAATATATCCTAAATGGTAAGATGGATTGAGCTAATTTTTTTGACAAGAAGTTAATATCATTATCACACCCTTCTTCCACAAAAAAAATAAAAAATAAAAACTAAAAAATAAATAAAAAAATAAAAATAAAAAAATAATATATATATTATATATATATATATATATATATATATATATATATATATATTATATATATATATATATATTAAATTGAGCCAAATCTGACCCACGGATCTCGAGAAAATCCAAAAAAGGTTGTCGATGATGATGTCTCATTTCTTGAAAACCATAAAGAATTTTGTCCAAAAATTAAGTGGGCTTATTCATCTACTATAAAAAATTCATGGAAAACGGGTACAGGGTTTAAGAGATATGGTTAAAATACGGTGACTATGTGAAAGCGCAGCGCTCCATGCTTATACTATCTTCGTCCATCATCTAATATGCTGAGGGTATTGGGATGGCATGTAATGTTCCATACAATGTTTCAAACCTATGAGAAAAAATTTAGGCCAAACACAAACCTTAAAACCCTAAACCTTCTTCTTCCAACAGACGCACAATGCACCTCCATCTTCATGACTTGACCAAACACTAATCTTCTAACTTAGCAAAATGATTCAGATTTGATCCAAATATTCACAAAAAACCTCCTATATGGACAAAAGTTCCAAAAACCCTGATTCCTCATCAAAACTTGATGCTTTGGTAGAATCGCAACACATTTCTGCAAGCACAACGACCTTCAATCACCATATAGGAAGCTTTTGATGGAGAAATGAGAGTGCTTTGAGGTGTTTTTGAAGATTAACCATGCATTTTAACTCCCAAGGTGGATGAATGTGGATTTGATGGGTGATAATTGTGGTTTTGAACTTGAATGATGAAATCACAACGTTGTCCTCTTAATCGTTGTACTGATGATGATGTCATGAATGATCATGATTTGACACACTAACCGACCCAAGGGATGCTACAAATTTGTGTTAATAATGGCAAGGCGTGACAACATGACCTCACTCATTATCTTTTAATGAAACATGACCCTATACCCACTTAACTCAACCTCTCGAGATATCAATGACTATTTTCATGACTTTTCACACACTTTGACATAATTACATTGAATAATGAAAATTTTATTCTAAACTAAGACCCATAGCTTGATCTTCTACAAGATCATAGCCAAACCTTTATACATTTATCATAATTTGAAATACAAAACTTGTTTTCTGACTACTGTGACTATAGGATACTAACAAACTCAACTGGGAATGGAAATCTCTAACTTTATCGTAAGTGTGAAGGAAAGTTGTTTCACCTAACCCAATTACTAGTGATTTATCAATTTTCCTCTTATGGTATCATGGCCTAGCGAGGGGGTGGCCAATTATAGAAATTTGATGTGCTACTAAGCCTATTGTTGGGTGGAAAATGATCCTTCAAAAATCATTTTCTAGCTTGAAAGTTCACATAATTGTTGCCTTTGTTCATGTGATTATTATTCAATTGCTCTCTCAATTTTCATTTGTAACTTAAAGATGGAAAATGTATGCCTTATTCTTGCATGTAATTTCGAATGTGGTACACATGATAAAATATAACATATATATTTGGTTATGAGTTTGATATGTATATAGATATTTATGTAAATATCTAACGTGATGTTTGAATTTAATATGTATTTCAGCATGAATGTTTATGACTCCAACTCTACAAGAGCATTTTTGGAATAAATTGATGCATAAAGTAGAAAAATTAAACTACATAAACCTCTTAGCTAATGATTCAAAAACACTTTTCCCAAAGGGGTTGGATCCAATGTTAAAAAGCAAGGAGTTTTTCACCATTCGACAAGGTTCAAGTCTTGTGAGGGCCTAACCTAGAGCCGTGGGGGAACGTTGAAGTAGTGGTCAAATGTGTGGTTGCACCCAAAGAGACTATATTAAATGGTTTTGTGACCCATGCACACATAACTAGATCAAAGCCCACACACATGTTCTAGAATTTTAAGCTTGGCTCTCCCAAGACTAAATGGTTGCTCATATTTATTCTTCCCTTTTAAGGCTTTGAACTAGGGTTTCTTCTATATAATCGTCCATGGATAGTTTTTTGGTAGGGGATTATCCCCCTCCTTCAATCAGATCTTCTCAGGAGTTCGTAGGAATGCTATATCGACTAGAACTTCCTCCAAAACTCCTCATAATTTGTGTTCTTTTTAAAGCTTAGCTGAAGGCAATGGAGATTTTGGTCACTCAAAGAAACCATTGCTTGGATCATTCTAGCATAATAAAATTAGAGGGCATTTCCTACCAAAAGTAATGCAAGATTCAAAGTATGAGGTCATGTCTAACAAGATTGCAAAATGCATCCAATATATGCATGATCATGTTCTGATATGCAAGTTCATTAGATTATGGCCCTCTTAAAAGTCCTTGATTGGTTTGATCCAAAATAAATGGAACCTCAAGGGATAAAAAGATTTAGACCTAGGAGAAAAAGCATTTTTCACAATAACATTTTCCAACTTGGAAGATAGAATGAGGGTTTTTGAAGGAGGGCCTTACTTTTTTTAATAATGTTGGGATCTTCATTTCATTTTGAATAGAGAAGTACAATCATGAGAAGGAAGACTTCCTTGCTACCCCAATATATGTTCAAACTCTTTTCTCTTCCAAAGGAATATTGAGAGGAAGAAATCCTTCATGGAATTGGCAACACCATTAGTATCTTTGTTAAGTTTTTTAAGGAAACTAAGAGATACAAATACATATCCTATGAAAGGATTTATGCCTATATGAATATTTTGCAACCTCTTCTAGCTTCAATAAACATTTATTATCAGGATAATCTTTAGAAACAAACACTGCATTATGAAAATGTTCATTAGATGTAGGCTTTGTCACAAATATGGGCATATTTGTAGATATTGTCCTTTACTTGCAAAGGCTTTGCCAACATATCAATCAACTCATAAAGAGCAAGAGGGTCTTGGAAAATTCCCCCAAAGGACAAGGAATTTGAGACCTCAATCCATGCATAACCCCAGAACTAGAAACAAGTATGTGTGTCTCTCCTCTTTAGATGATACCCCAAAGTAAGAAGTTAATCAATCAGTCCACATATCAGTTGTTCAAGGTATTCCCAAGTCTTTTCCATCTCCAACATATCTCAAGAAACAAATCCAAAAGGTAATATGCAAAATTATTTGCCAAATGAGTCGACTAGCTTAGTAATGGAAAAGGATGAAATTGAAGACCTCCTAGAAGACATGGATCTGGATGTGTCATGTATGATTTATTTGGAAAAGGCCTGCCTCAATAAAGATATGAAATCTATGCCAAACCATCAAACATATAACACTTAATCTAGTTCAAATTCTTCAAATCCCCATCTATGAGTTCGTACACTATATTGAAGACCTCCTAGAAGACAAGGATCTGGATGTGTCATGCATGATTTCTATGGAAAAGTCCTGCCTCAATAAAGATATGCAATCTATGCCAAACCATCAAACATATAACACTTAGTCTAGTTCAAATTCTTCAAATCCCCATCTATGAGTTCATACACAATATTTCAAATATCTCTTGGGAATCACAATTGTTGCTAGACCAAAACCCGCAGGTGTTAGTCAATGATCGCATCATCAGCGATAAGGTTCCACGGGAGGTGGTTAGTCCATTTCGCAAAACACACAGGGAGCATTGGTTTATCCAATGTCCAACAATATCCCCCCGCAACATGAGTTGGGTGTGTATCGAACTCATGACCTACGCTCTGATACCACTTGTTGGGAATCACAATTGTCGTTAGATCAAAACCCGCAGGCATTAGTCAACAATCGCATCGTCAGAGAGAAGGATCCATGAGAGGCAGCTAGTCCATGTCGTGAAACACACAGGGAGTGTTGGTTTATCCAATGTCCAACAATATCCCCCCATGATGGTCAACGAGGAAAAAAAAGGATGTAAGACTATTAAGGCCTTCGTCTACAAATATGGGGAAAAGTTAGTCAAATTAGGTAAATTCATGCCAATATAGGGGAGTGTCATGTGTGAAATGGGGGACATGGACATAAAGGTGAGAGTGTTGGTGTTATTGGACACACATTATTACATCATTTGACTATTGGCTAGACTCCATGGAGGGGAAACATGGATGACCCTATGACGTGATGGACTCCGAATAGAAATCTTAGTACGATTCAGGAAAATGGGATAGGTTCCCTGGTGTGAGGTTAAAGAGGTGCCTGGAGACCCGTGAGGTATCCATACCTCCTGGAAACCACAAGGCTTTGAAACATCCCTGGTTCATCGAATTGGACACCTTATAAGAGTAATGGCACAACTCAAGGGACTATGGGTGTAAAGAAGAAGGTGCACTAACTCGGTTGTTGGGATGATGGGGGATGTGAGTTTGTTGGGATTGGTACCTTAACTTCGCTATGTATGGTACTCATATGTGCCTGAATTTAGGTAAGTTGTTATGCCATGGAGTCAAAGCCCCAATTCGAGGGTGACCCACTGCTAAGAGATTATGAGCAAAATAGTCTATGGTTGGGTGGAACATTTGAGGTTTGCAACCAATTGATGCTTCCTTTAAAAAAATGTGTGTTATTTTTATGTTTAAATGTTTTTGTTGTAATTATACATGTTATTTTCATGTGTTGTGTGTGAATAGTAATTTAAATGGTGTTATTATGCAATTATACTCTCGCATATGAGTGCATTGTATCATAGAATGCATTGGGCACACATAACATATGTTACAAGAAATAAATTGAAGGATTTTTTTCATAAAAATAAAGTTACAAGGGTGTTGATACCCCGCAACACGTGGTTGGGAGCATTAAAACATGGTATTAGAGCTTAGGTTAGAACATTCAAACCATATGGGTCCAACTCCACTTACATAAGAAAGTCACAGGTTGCAAGGCAACTCTTTGAAAAAATTGCAGGGAATGGAGATGGACGAATTCTCAAATTGGGATGAGATCCACCAAGAATGACAAATATAAAAGATTAAATTTAAGGTTACAGGCTCTAAGTTAGCAAAGTGATGGGTAATTTTAGTAGCAAAGCTCCCAATTTTGTGTAAAGAGAAATTCTGTAAATATAATCCTTACTGAGAGAGAAAAAAAAAATTAAAAGTTTTTTAACTCATGTATTATGAAATTAGAGGAAGACGGGTGGTACATGGGTTGCACAACTAAATTCCATTGGAAGTTGATGGGTTGTTAAACCCCCTTGCACCTTTGAATCCAATATCAACATATGTCATTGATCTACTTAGCCATCAATTGTTAGATGCATCAGAAAACAACTATGTGTTAAATCACGTGCATGATGGGGATTCAATATAGATTTAGGTCATCAAATCATGTGGATGTCAGTGGTTAAACCAATTGGAACTATGTATTAACCCACATGTAAGCTAGAATCTGATAAGGGATTTAGGCCACCTAATCAAGTGGATCATGCGTAACAACCCTGGTGAAAATTCCATGTAATAAATGTTAAAAACAATAACCACAGATGACTGGGACACTTATTCCAAGCTGAATGTTGGGCAAGACATCCTAGGGCGTATTCATTTGTTTGTTTATGGCTAAGGAAATTGGAAAAGGCATTTTGGCACAATTATTTATGGAAATAATGGAAATTAGGAGAAAAAGGAGGTGAAAGGTCACAGGTTTCATGTGAGGAGGAAAATGAAGAAAATAGAGACCTCATTCATAAAAGGGCACCTGAGGATCAGTTGGTAACGTTTTGTCAGTTCAGTGTTGGAGTTCTCTCTCATTATTCTCTCTCTCACATACTCTTGGATACTTAGAGTTTTCTTGGAGCACTCTTGGAGGGTGTGACATACTTGGAGTCTTGGAGCAATAAGGCAAAGGAAGAGTAGGAAAGCGCAAGAAGGCATCAACATCAGCAGCTACATCAGATTTGCTTGCAGGTACCGAGTTGCATGTATGATTTCTTCACTAGTTTGGACATGCATGGCATATGCATGTGGATTCTTGATCAAGATCTGTCATTAGCATGGAGGATTGCCTGGATTGACAATGGATTGCCTAGCCTTTCCATTTCATGGATAGTCATAGTGATTATGGGTTTATTTTCGTTGTTTTGTTTTGGTTGGTTCTCATGATTCCTTAGCTTGGGGTTGAGTTATTAGTCCCTAGAAGCTCTAGTTGGACAAATGCTCTGGAAGCCCTGTAACAACTTGGGTTGAGTTACTAGTCCTGGAAGCTTTCGTTGGACAAACACTCTGGAAGCCCTTGGTGGGTTGAGTTACTAGTCCTGGAAACCTTGGTTGGACAAACACACTGGAAGCCCAACGAAAACTATGGGTTGATTTACTAGCCTTAGAAGCCTTGGTTGCAACAAACACTCTAGAAGCTCTGGAAGGCTTTGATGGAGACCAATTTGATGATGGTTTTGTGATGTCTGACTGTGAGGTGGAATCATTGTTTTATGGGTTGAGGTGGATGGCCTTTGGAAGCCCTTGATGAGTTTTGATTGATGTGTTTTATGAGATCCCACATTCATGCTTGGAATATGGCACAAGGGTGAATGGCTAAAGAGAGATTTGGCTCACCATTCTACTGTCGGGTGGAACGTGGTACTCCTATCTCCGGTTGGTTCATTGCATTCATTAATGAGAAATCCTTTCCCTTGATTTCCATGAGTAAAGGTACTAACGTATTTATGGATTTGATGGTTGTTATGTTTATTGTTTTTTATGTTCCTATTATGTTGGTTATATGCACATTTATGACAGCAATTATGAATGGCTCTCAGCATGTTTTTACTTGTATGTGAATGGATAATGTGTTTATCACCTAATATATGATAATGCAACAAATGGCATAAGGGAACAATGGTTCATAGCGATTCTTAGATAAGTATGAGATCCCTACACTTAACTCTGTTATTTACACCTGTAGATTACATGTCGATGATATGTTTGACGAAATGTCTGTCATGGCTAGTAGGGATCCAGTCAAGGTCTTGAACAAGTATTTGCTTTAGTACTTTCATTTCCATGTTATTTCACTCATTTGAAGAGATGGATAAGTTTTGGGCAGTGTCCTGGGCTCTGAGCCTGAAAAAGTGGCGTAAATCTTGAGGTTGCTAGCATAGCACTGATAATTTTGGTCCACAATCATTGGCAAGCAGGCCTGTGAGAGTGACTTTAGGTTGTTGGTCGCTCCCTTGCCCATAACATGAGAGTGATTATGGCTCAAGAGACCTAAAACAATAGTGGGACCCAGGGACAGGTTATCTGAGTGGCTGACTTGTCCTCTGAGGTTTATGTTGATGATGTTGGATGTTTGTATGGTGTGTCTCCAATGGTTCCACTTCCTTAAAGTGACTTAGGAGGTTGAATCATATCATAGTGGCCTCTCGTCGCATGTTTACCCCGGTTGGCCAGTTGCTTGGGTAGATGTGGGAGGAGGGTGTTATAGAGTGGTATCAGAGCATGGTTCACCCCTCAGACTGGATGGGCTACGTGTTGGTCATGCATGCATGTCAATTTCATGTGTGTCTCTTACACTAATATACTTATTGCAATTGCTTGATGTCGGATTATGGTTGTAGTATGGTTATCTTGGAGAATTTGTTGTTGATTTCATGAAATGTATTTGAAATGAGTATGTGACTGACTATGTATGGATTATATGTAGCTTACATGTTGATTTCATGGTAAATACTTACATATTTGTATGTTAAGTTACATTTTTTAACATTTTGATTACATGCATCAGTCTTGTAGGTTGATTATAGGAACTGATCGAGTATGTTCGACTACATGCAATTATGTGTATTTGTTGTTGGTTTGGCATTGCTTAGGCATACTGATAGTTGCATGTGGAAATGTGTACAATGGAGTAATGGTTGTTGTCATGCATGAGGTCATAGCATGCATTGTTGATATGGCCTTGCATTGATGATTGGATTAGTTAGAGTAATGTTTACGAGTTGATACATTTACTCGCGTATGTCTATATGTTGTTATGATTATGTTATACATGTATCACGTTGATTTGGTAATCTTGCATACAAGGTATCCTGCCCAAGTTATGCCAAGGTACGTGATTTATTGTGATTGGTTTATCTAACATACTATGCCTTGCAAGAAGAAATATCAAATGGCTAGCAACATGGTTGACTACAGAGACTCTCCCTACAAATCTGAAGAGCAATATGGTGTTGGGAACTCTTCCAACTTGGCAGTGACACTTAGAAATTTAAAGGAATACATCAGGAGTTGTAAGGCAGATAATGACATAATCATGCAGTCCCAGAAAAGTTAGCAGAGGTAAATTTAGTCATACTTCAAAGCTTGTCGAATTTTCAGTGACAAGGATTGCTCTAAATCAATCATGAGCAAGAGGGAAAAACTAATGGGGCATATGGAACAAGGTCTCGTAGTAGACATATGTCAGATAGATCTGACACCATCCGAGATGGTAGATTGTTGGACACTCCAAAGAGGAGAAGGGATAGACACAGGTATGATTCTAGTTCTGATTCAGATAGGCAGTATGATTGTCATCGATATCATCCTTATAGGAGGAGTGATAGGGGGTGTTTGCCAGATGAATTTAAGAAAGTGAAGCCACCTACTTTTGATGGGGAAATGAAGAAACCACAACATGCAAAGGCATGGTTGCTTGGCATGACGAAGTTCTTCATGTTGCATGATTATTCAGAGAACATGAAATCTAGAGTAGCTACCTTCAGTCTCAAAGGTAAAGTGGACATCTGGTGGGAAGATGTGGAGAATTTCATGTGTATTCATGAGGAAGATTTGCCTTGGAGTGAGTTTGAGTGGCTATTTAAGAAGAAATACTTATCATAAAGGTACTTTGATGATAGAGCAAAAGAATTTTATGAACTAAAGATGGGTTCTATGACAGATGATGAGTACACTAGCAGGTTCTTAGAGTTATTGAGGTATGTGCCTTGCCTTATAGAGGAGAAGGCTAAGATTCAGAGATTCATTAGTGGACTACTAATTGCATTCAAATACAGGATTGAATTTAATGGGTCTAGATCATTGGAGGAGGCCATTTGAAAGCTAAAGCATTGCTATGAGCAATCAAAGCACAGAACTGAGACTAACCCAAACTAGAGAGGTAGTGAAAAGAACAAAGGCAAATGGGATAAAAAGTGAGCAAGGCCACAGGGTACAAATAACAAGGAGAATGTTGCACCTCCCAAGAGGTTCAATGCATCAGCTAGAGGACAGGGACATTGAGTTGAAGAGAAGAACAAGGATGGATGTTGGAAGCCTATAGAGTGTTGGACTTGTGGCAAAGAGCATCGCAGGAGAGATTATCCGCAAAATTAGGGTGGTAGACCCCAGATATATAGTGCACAGGAGGTGAAGACTATTGGAGATGTAGGCTAGAGTATTCCTCATATCTATGCAGTCGTGGACAAAGGGCAAGTAGAACACCAGTAATCTATCATTCAGATGGGCAGTAATATTTGTGATCAAGTTATTTCTATTTTGATTGACCATGGATCTAATTATAGCTATGCTAGTCCTAACTTGGTGGACAAGTGTGGGTTGAATAAGGAGTTGCATGTAGAGTCTTGGCTAGTGTAGTTGGCTACAACTATGAAGAAGTGAGTTCATCATTGAGTAAGAGCTTGCGCATTTGACTTAAATGGTATGCCTACCGTAGCACATTTGAATGTTTTACCATTGGGTTCATACAATATGTTATTGGGCATGGATTGGTTGTCTCTCCATAGAACCAAGGTTGATTGTTATGACAAGGCTATTGAATGTGTTGATTACAATGGAGAACCAAGAGTCTTGAAGGTTAAGAAGAAATCCACATCAGTTAGGATGGTGACAGCTATGCAAGTAAATCGTAACCGTAAGAAAGGATGCAAGCTATTTGCAGTACACACTTCTAGCGATAAGGGTAAGGAGGTTGAGGATGTAGATGTGTTGAAAAAATACCTAGTTTTACAACAGTTCAGGGATGTATTTCCTGAGGACATTATAGAGTTTCCACCTCATAGGGAGGTATAATTTTCGATCGAGTTAGTGCTAGGGGCAACTCCAGCATCGAAAGCAACTTACAAGATGAGCAAACTTGAGTTGGATGAGTTAAAATTGTAGCTGAAGGGGATGTTGGACAAAGGTTACATTAGGCCAAGTGTATCACCTTAGGGCACACTATTCTTGTTTGTGAAGAAGAAAGATGGTACCCTCAGATTATGTATTGATTACAGGCATTTGAACAAAGTGACTATCATGAACAAATATCATTTGCCAAGGATTGATGACTTGTTCGATCGATTGAAGGGAGTAGCAGTGTTCTCGAAGATTGACTTGAGATCTAGATACCATCAGGTACACATCAAAGACGAGGACATTTACAAAACTGCATTTAGGACCAAGTACGGGCATTATGAGTTTGTCGTTGTTCCATTTGGCTTAACTAATGCTCTAGCTATATTCATGTGTTTGATGAATAGTGTGTTGCGTCTGTATTTGGATAAGTTTTTTATTGTGTTCATTGATGATATATTGGTATATTCTAAGAATGAGGAATAGCATGACAAGCATTTAGCAGTAATGTTGAGGTTGTTGAGAGAGCATTGGTTGTATGCTAAGCTCAACAAATGCAACTTCTTCTAGAATGAGGTACACTACTTAGGACATGTTGTCTCCAAGGATGGTATTACAGTAGATCCAGAGAAGATAAGGACCATCATGGAGTGGGTAGCTCCTAAGAGTGTGGATGAGGTGAGATTTTTCATGGGTTTGGAAGGCTATTATAAGAGGTTCATCATAAACTTGCAGATTTCTTATCCTATTACATCATTGTAAAGAAAAGGTAAGAAGTTCGAATGAACTGAACAGTGTGAGACTAGCTTTGAGCAGCTTATGTAGTTGCTAACACATGCACTAGTACTACAGATTGCAGATCCGGACAAAGAGTTTCTGATATGCACAGATGCTTGCAAGAGAGGGCTTAGTGGAGTCCTTATGCAGGATGGACAGGTGGCATGTTATGAGTCCCGGAAACTAAACAAGCATGAGTAAAACTACCTGATGCATCATCTCGAGTTGGCAGTGATTATACATGCATTGAAGATGTGGAGACACTATCTTCTTGGCAGGCACTTTGTGCTTATGAGTGATCACATTGGATTGAGGTATTTATTTGACTAGCCGAATTTGAACGCCAAACAGGCTAGATGGTTGGCCAGGATCAACGAGTTCGATTTCGAGATCAGGTACATCAAAGGAAAGGAGAACAGAGTGGCAGATGCTCTTAGTAGATGATACAGGTACATCACTTGGCAGTTATGAGCTCCCATGGGACAGAGTTACAGGACATGATCTTATGGGCAGGACAACAGGATGTCAAATATATGGAGATTGTGCACAGGTTGCAGCAGGGTGATATTAAAGGTACATGTATAGGTCATGGTACAGGTACATCTACAAATAGTGATACGGGTACAGGTGTAGGTGCACATGACTTGGACTATTGCCTTATGGCAGATGGATTGGTCAGGTTCCGAGATAGGATATATGTTTTCGATGACAGTGACCTCAAGAAGGTGATTTTGAGAGAGTTTCATGCGAAACCATATTCATGTCACCCAGGTTATCAAAGACACTCACAACTATGAAGAGATATTACTATTGGCCGAATCTGAAGAGGGATGTAGCAGAGTTTGTGGCTAGATGTTTCGATTGTTAGCAAGTGAAGCCAGAGTGCAAACATCCAGGTGGACTACTACAGCCGATCACTATCTCATAATGGAAATGGGAGGTCATTTCCATGGATTTCATCATAGGGTTGTCGAAGATAGTGAAGCAACATGATTCCATCATAGTCATTATGGACAAGTTAACAAAGGTTGCACACTACATTTTGGTGAAGTCTATATTCTTAGCTAGTGATGTGGCAGATGTATTTATCAGAGATGTGGTTAGACTACATGGTGTCCCGAAGAATATTGTGTCAGACAAGCATGTGAAGTTCACTTCCAAGTCTTGGAAGGAGTTATTTGCAGGTTTGGGCATAGAGTTGGCCTTCAACATATCTTATCATCTGCAAACGAATGGATAGACAGAGAGGGTCAACAGGATTTTAGAGGACATGTTGAAGATGTATGTGATGCATCAACAACAAAAGTGGGAAGAGTATCTCCCTTTGGTCGATTTTGCATACAACAACAGTTATCAGGAGTCATTGAGGATGAGTCCTTTTGAGGCATTGTATGGGCGGAGTTGTAACACTCCCATTAGTTGGGGTAATCCAGTTAACATGGTATTGATTGGACCAAATATGTTGGCAATCATGGAACAGGAGATGCAAGTGATCAAGAAGAATCTCAAGGCAGCATAAGATAGGCAGAATAGTTATTTAGACAGGAACAGGTTGTTCAAGGAGTTCCAGGTTTGGGAGCAGGTGTACTTGCACATCAAACCGAAAAAGAGCTCCTTGTGGATTAGCTCACGTGCCAAGTTGGCACCACAGTTTTATGGACCCTTCAACATTATTGAGAGGATTGGGCCAGTATCCTATCGACTTGCACTGCCTCCGACAGTGAAATTCCATGATGTTTTCCATGTATCATTGCTTAAGAAGCATGTTAAATATGTTGATCATGTAATTGATTGGTCTGTATTGCAGGTGGAAACAAATGGAGAATTCCAGCCAGAGCCTCAGTATATATTGCAGAAAAAGGTGCTCATGCTCCAGAATTGAGCAATCGAGCAAGTTAAAGTGCAATGGAAGCACTTTAGGCCCAATGAAGCTACATGGGAGATGGGGGATTATATGCGAGCCATGTATCCTTCCTTGTTTTCTGGTTGAGGCAAAGCAGCTTGATATGGTGGTTTGGTATTTTCTTATGGTGGTTTGGTAGTTGTTTTATGGTGGTTTGGTATATGCTTTATGATGGTTTGGTATTTGCTTTATGATGGTTTGATATATGCTTAGACATGGTGTTTAGTAAATTTTTTGACATAGGATTTGGTATATGATTTGGCATATGGTTTGGTATCTATATTTTGATGATGTTGCTAAATGTACACCCATGTATGGATGTAAATAACTTAACGAGCTATGTTATAAAGCTACAGTATGCGGTATGGGTGTCATGTTATTATGCTATCATGTGGTTATGTTATCATGATGTTATGATGTTATATGAGTTGGCACTCAGCGAGGTGATCATTGTAAATACCATAATGAGTTGTGTTATAAAGCTCCACCATGTGGTATGTTATCATGTTGTCATGATGTTTTTTTTATCAGGTCTTTCATTGTAAATACAACATCGAGCTGTGTTATAAAGCTCCATGAGAAGTATGTCTTCTTTCAGCAGGTTGCTAAGGTATATATGTGATTGAACATCGAGGACAGTGTTCCCCAAGCGGGAGGGTTCTATAACAGTCCTAATGAAAATTCCATGTAATAAATGTTAAAAATAATAACCACGGATGACTAGGACACTTATTCCAAGCTAAATGTTGGGCAAGACATCCTAGGGGGTGTTCATTTGGTTGTTTTTGGCTAAGGAAATTGGAAAATTCACAGACATTAAAAGGTATTTTGGCACTATTATCTATGAAAATAATGGAAATTAGGAGAAAAAGGAGGTGAAAGGTCACAAGTTGCATGTGAGGAGGAAAATGAAGGAAAATAATGGAAAATGAAGAAAATAGAGGCCACATTCATAAAAGGGCTTCTGAGGATTAGTTGGTAACCTTTTGTCAGTTCAATGTTGGAGCTCTCTCTCATTATTATCTCTCTCTCTCATACTCTTGGATACTTAGAGTTTTCTTGGAGCACTCTTGGAGGGTGTGACATACTTGGAGTCTTGGAGCAAGAAGGAAAAGGAAGAGCAGGAAAGCGCAAGAAAGCATCGGCATCAGCAACTACATCAAATTTGCTTGTAGGTATCGAGTTGCATGTATGATTTCTTCACTAGTTTGGACATGCATGGCATATGCATGTGGATTCTTGGTCAGGATTTGTCATTGGCATGGAGGATTGCCTGGATTGACAATGGATTGCCTAGCCTTGCCATTTCCTAGAAGCCCTAGTTGGACAAATGCTCTAGAAGCCCTTTAACAACTTAGGTTGAGTTACTAACCCTGGAAGCCTTGGTTGGACAAACACTTTGGAATCCCTTGGTGGGTTGAGTTACTAGTCTTAGAAGCCTTGGTTGAACAAACACTTTGGAAGCCCGACAACAATTGTGGGTTGAGTTACTAGTCCTGGAAGCCTTAATTGGAACAAACACTTTGAAAGCTTTGGAAGTTTTGGACGGAGACTAATGTGATGATGGTTTTGTGATGTTTGACCATGAGGTGGAATCATTGTTTGATGGGTTGAGGTGGATGGCCTTTGGAAGCCCTTGATGAGTTTTGATTGATGTGTGCTATGAGATTCCACATTCATGCTTGGAATATGGCATGAGGGTGAATGGCTAAAGAGAGATTTGGTTCACCCATTTTACGGTCGGGTGGAACGTGGTAGTCCCATCTCTGGTTGGTTCATTACATTCATTAATGAGAATACTTTCCCTTGATTTCCATGTGTAAAGGTACTAATGTATTTATGGATTTGATGGTTGTTATGTTTATTGTATTTTTGTTCCTATTATGCTAGTTATATGCACATTTTATGACAACATTTATGTATGGCTCTCAACATGTTTTTACTTGTATGTGAATGGATAATGTGTCTATGACCTAAAAGATGACAATGCAGAAAATGACATAAGGGAACAATGGTTCATATAGATTCTCAAATAAGTATGATATCCCTACACTTAACTTTGTTATCTACACTTGTAGGTTACATGTCAATGATATGTTTGATGAAATACCTGTCATGGCTAGTAGGGATGTATTCAAGGTCTTGAACAAGTATTTGCTTTGGTACTTTCATTTCCATGTTACTTCACTGATTTGAAGAGATGTATCAGCTTTGGGCAGTGTCCTGAGTTCTAAGCCTAAAAAAGTGACTTAAATCCTAGGGTCGCTGGCACAGAACTGAAAAATTTTGGTCCACGCTGGCAAGTAGGCCTGTGAGAGTGACTTTAGGTTGTTGGTTGCTCCCTTGCCCATAACATGAGAGAAACTATGGCTCAAGAGACCTAAAAAAATAGTGGGGCCCAGGGACAGGTTGTTTGAGTGGTTGAATTCTCCTCTGAGGGTTATTTTGATGTCTGTATGGTGTGTTTTTGTCAATTCCACTTCCTTAAGGTGACTTAGGAGGTCGAGTCATATCATAGTGGCCTCTCGTCGCATGTTTACCCCGGTTGGCCAGTTGCTTGGGTAGATGTGGGAGGAGGGTGTTACATCATGGTTGTTGGATCCATTGAATGTGCCCTTTTAATCTGTGTGCGTGTTAGGATCTAATATGAGATTTAGGTCATCAGATCAAGTGGAACGTTAATGTTGGATCCATTATAATTGAAACTCCCTTTTCATCTCCATGCAGGTTGGGATTAGATATGATATGTGGACCATCGAATCAAGTGGATCATGATTGTTGGATCCATTGAGATGCAACTCAATCTAAAGCCTCACTCATTTGCAAGTCAATATGGATCTGGGCCATTGGATTAGGGTAATCTCGTCTATCGGATCCATCAGGGGCACAACTCACCACAAACTATCGCGCATGTTATAACTTGATATGAAGTGTGGGTTGCTGATCTACTCCATGATCAACCATAGGATTTGTGAGTGTACAAGTAGTGTGCTGTGGGAGAAAGTGGGGTATGGACCCCACATGTAGTCTCGACCAATAAAAGAATGCCACGTGCAAAGGTGGAAAGTAAGTGGGAGCCTTCCATCTTGGTAGACTTTAGTAAAGGTGAAACGTCAACCATAGGATGTGGGGACCAAAAGGAAAAGAAAGGTAGTTGTGTGTGCACCAAGTGTCTAAGGGAGGGCATACAAACTCACTTTGTGTCCAGTGATAATTGAGGGATATACATACATGCATGCGCACATACATACATCTACAATCACACACACACACACACACACACACACACAAATACAAGTACTTGCTAATAAGAAAAGAACGCATAAAGCTTGTCCATATAATGGTATACCAATTACAAAGTAGTGTTATAGGCAATTTTGATTGGTTTAGAGTACTAGAATAATGTAAAAAACAATAATAATAATACATAATACATAATAATAATAATGATTGTTGGTTTTTTAGTTATCAACTTATAGAGCATTTTGGAGCCACTAAACAACATTGTCAGGTAGCAAAAACCCACAGAAATTGTGTGTAGCATTGGTAAACATAGTGCTTGTAGCTTAAATGAAAGAGAAGGGAGAGAGATTTCCAATAACATATTACAACTCAGAAACAAAGCCAATATGGAGTTATGATTAAAATAATATAGGGGAAAAATAGAGTATAAATTCACTTTTAGGAGGTGCATCTTTATAATAAAAACTAAAATTGGGACAGATAAGAAATCAATAGAAATATCCAAGACAACAAAACACAATTATGGAGCTAGATTTGAAATTTGAGTACATAAAACTCCAAGAAATGACCAAAAGATTGTTGTAGCAGAACGAAGAAAACTGGGTAAAATTGGCAAAAGCTTTCATAGGACATAAGTTTTAGCCCATAACTCAGATTTGGGAAAATGAGCAGTCAATATATAGTTATTAAGGAAGAGAAAAAAAAATTGTCAGCTCAAGATTCTTTTTTTGGGATAGGAAATTTCTCAAGAAATTGAAATAAATTTCTTGGTGGCGTACAGGACTAGAATTAACACGAGCATAATTATGGCAAATGCTCAGGGATCCTACAATCATGAAGAAGGGGTCAGAGGTACGAGTGTTAGCATGGTTAAAAATGAGACAGAGCCAAATGGACATGAACGGTGCAGGTTAGAGAATAGAGACCTAGAGGATACCATGAGGAGTCTCAAAATGGAGGTGCTCAGCTACAAGGCTAGTAATGAGAGGTTAATGAAGGAACAACAGTTTACAAAGCTTAAATAATTTACAGATGAGAGTCGACAAGAAGCTTGATTCAAGGAAAGTAGGGGAAGATGATTCATAAGTTAGGGGGAAGGATGTTGGAGATTCAATGCACTCGGTAGAAGGGTGCATGAAATAAGACTGTAAATTTGATTTAAAAATCAAAATTTTAGAGGCTCAAACTTTATAGAAATTTACACAGAGAAATAAATTACTCGAATAAATATTAAACGAACCAGCAACAAACATAAACATTAAAACATAATACATAGTATTTACCCTAGGAAGGGCCCCACTCTGAGGAAAATCCCAACCTAACGAAATTCCATTAGATCCCTTGGCCAAACCCCTGACAAAGCCAGCCAAGTGAACCTTCATTTCTCACTTCCATTGCCTACATTACAATGAAGTCTTCCCAACCTTTGAAACGCTCCATCACATGAATTCCATAGTCAAATTACCATGGGAAACCAAAAAATCATGGGCCCAAAACCCCCCACTAACGACTTGGTCAACTTTGAATCTCTCCCTAAGTCAAGTTTACCTAACATTTCCCCCTTAAACCTTGGCTTGGGATTTCCTTAACTAAATCCAACTGAATCTTCTAAGTGGCTAAGCTCCGCTCACTCTAGCCCTTACCCCTCTTAAATTTTATACATGGGGCATATAATAACCTGACATTCCCCTTATTACCTTCGTCTAACACTAGACTTTACCAACAATTTCCCAAGTGCAAACATGCTTTACCAGGTCATATAGTAGTATGCCCATTAACATGCAAAATATTGACTCCATAACAATAATAATAATAATAATAATAATGAACATAATAATAATTATTATTATTATTTTATGTGTTTGCTAAGTTGTGTGAGTCCTAAGATGACTACATGCTTAACCTTTGGCTTGAGAAACCATGACCTAGTAGCATATAAGTCATCAAAATCACCTAGGGATCGCACCAAGCCTAAGCCACACCAACCCTTAACATGATTGGATTTTTTGCCCATGTAGTTGTTGGGTGAGGAGACTGTTTGAGAGTAAAGAGAAAGTTATATTGGATTTGTTGTAGGTTGTATCCCTTCATTTTGTTGGATAATATAAAAGGAAGGATTGGTTATTTCTCTGTGGACATAACCCAAATTGGGTGAACCACGTATATCTGTGTCTCTCTTATTCATGTTTTTTGTTTGTTTATTTTTCTACAATATTTTATGTGTTCCATTACTTTGTTATTTAATTTCTAACAATAGTTTCAGGCCAGTGACCTTCACATCACAAAGTTCCTTAATAGTACACTCAATCACCATCTATTTTATGCCTTGTGGGTTATTATTATTATTTTATTTTTGTTGTTTCTATGTTGAACCATCCTAGCACATCCTCTCGCCTTCACACTCTCTGAGCCTAATGCTCTCCTTGGCCAACCTTCTAAGCTACTCACACTCTACGCTAACCACATACAACATTCAAGGCCTTTTATTTTTCCTTGTGGCTTTCTTCACTCCAGGCTTCTTTCCACCACTTAGGCCTTCACCTTTAATGAAGCCACTCCAGCTACCAATTACACACATTCTTGTAACAATACCCTTTCCTTAATCATGATTTCTTCCAACTTTGCAAGCAACAAATCAATCCTCTCTACCTAGGGAAAGAACTTGTTGGTTGTCGCTTGTATTTCATACATGACATGTACAACAAATTCAAGAACTTTCACAGAGCATATGTCTGCCTTTGCTTCTCCAACAAGAGGGACTCTAACAATTGTTGCATCCAAGCGTTACATAACTTATGTTAATTTCAACATGTCCTCTTCCTCTAACATCGTCTAATCCTCCAACTATGTAGCATGAGCAACGAAATCTGTGTTGACCTTCTCCTCATTCCTTGCCTTCTAAATTTGAATGTGTTTTGTCGCGAAAAATCTATGCAATCCCAATATTTTGCACATGAAATTGTAAAGCGAATTTTGAGTGGAAACAATCTATGTTTAATACATAACATCTACTTAGGGATTAATAAATCACCACTATAGCCATTGATTCCACAACAAACATAGGAGATGCATGACTTCTTCCTGTGAAGTTGTGTTGGCAGTCGACCTCACTAGGTATTCACAACCTTTTCACTAGCCATGTCTAATGTCATTTGATACATCACCATGCCCTGCATATCCCTTTGCCTAGTAATTCACAACTCTAATGCCCTTGAACACACCTCCAACAACCTCCCATGCAATCACATGACAGGATTTAGATATGATTTGTTATCCCTTTCGTGGACCATAGCGCAATTTGATAAGGGGATCAATCCATGTGTAGATAATTCATGCCATTATAATCTACACAGATTTCTCTAAGGAAAAAGCCTTATCTCCTGAGGTTGTCCCTAACCACCATTCATGGTTGCTTCACTCTAATTCTATGGTTGCTGGATTTTTGTAGGAGTCACAGAGTATACTCTTGACCAATGCTTCAAACAATGAATGCTCCACTTGATTTATTGGTTAATATGGACCTCAGCCTCATGAATGACTACATTCACGCTATGGCTATCTCATATGTTGCACATAAGCCTACTCCTCCCCAACACTTCTCAACAAGGCTCTTCATCCAGATCTGTGAATGAACTTGACATCGATCTCTCCCTTCATTATACCAAATAAACCCTTTGCAACATAGAAAGCCAATATCTAGCTCTAATACCAAACTATAGAAAGTTACAAGAGAGAAATAAATCACTTGAGAAATATTAAACCAACCAACAACAAACATAAAAATTAAACACATAATACACAGTATTTACCTTAGGAAAAACCAAACTAATGGAATTCTACCGACAAATTACCATGGACAACCAAAAAAGAATGGCCCCAAAACCCCCACTAAGAAGAGTTATAGCAAAGTAATTTAAAGCCATAGTACATGAATTATGAGCTTAAAGAGGATGGAATTCTCATGTACAAGAGTGGAAATTGTTACCAAATTCTCAATGGCTAAAAATATAGTGTTGAGGGAGAAGCATAAAGTGCCTTATGCTAGACACACACGGTACCAAAAATCAATTTCAACAATCAAGAAGCAATACTTTTGGCCATGTATGAAAAAGGAGATTGTTGATTGTACACGCAAGTGTTTAGAATGCCAAAAATTTAAAGTTGAGCATAGACATCTAGTTGGATTGGTATAACCAATACCCATCCCAAAGCAGAATTGAGGAATTGTCTCTATTGATTTGATTACAAATCTACCCAAGCTTATGAGGCAACATGATCTCATCATGGTGGTGGTAGATAAGCTCACTAAGGTTTCCCATTTTATTGCAGTGGATTCAACATACAAGGCAACAAATGTTGCTAAAATTTATACCAGGGAAATTATTTCATATAGTGACCCCAAATTTACATCAAACTTTTGGACATGTTATTCAAGGGATTTGGAACCAATTTGAATTCTAGTACATTATACCATCTAGAACATATGGTTAGACAAAAAGAGTCAATCAAGTGATTAAAAATATGTTGAGAATGCATGTGATGGACAAACCATCAAAATGGGAAGAATATTTGCACTTGGTGAAGTTTGCATATAATAATTGGTACGAAGCATATTTGAAGATGAGCCCATTTGAAGCCTTGTATGGCAAAAAATGCAACACACTTGTGAGTTGGGACAACCTAATGGACAAGGCCATTATTGGGCAAGATTTGTTATGGAAATGGAAGAGAAAATAGTAAAAATCAAGCAGAATTTGAAGGCTACCCAGGATAGAGAGAAAATTATGTAGATAAAAAATAGACTAAACAAGGGATTCAAATTTTATGATCATGTCTTCTCGAGAATGAAGGCGAAAAAAACTTCATTGAAAATACATAGTTGTTCAAAGTTGGTAGCTAGATTTTGTGGGCCATTTGAAATCTTAGAGAGGATTCACCCAGTTGTGTATATGCTTACATTGCTAACATCCATGCATATTCATAATGTGTATCATATTTCATTACTTAGAATGCATATTCTTGATATTAATCATGTAATTGATTGGATATTATTTAGGTGGAGCCCAAGGAAGACTTTCAAGTCCATCCAGTGGGAATTTTGGATTGGAAGGTCAAGGTGCTAAAATATCGAGCCATCACCATAGTAAAGGTGTAATGGACATATTTTGGTCCTCATGATGCCATATGGGGGCATGAAGTTTCTCTGAGGGAAAATTACCCTCATCTTTTTGAATAATTTCCTCTATATATATGTGTGTGTGTGTGTATTTATGTAATGCATCGAGGACAATGTATAAATAAGGGGGAGGGGAAATGCAATACCCCTGACTTGATCCTTAAATTGTAAATGGATATGTACATATGATTCTTAAGCTAGTGAGTTGTTACATGTTAATTAGGCTGCTGAGTTGAGGATTGTTTTGGGGCTCATGTACCCATGTGCATATGTGTTTTTAGGACATTGTGCACATTTTTATATGTTTTGGGTTAAAGAGCCTAGTCTTGTAATATGAAGTCACATGCATATCAATAAAATACACCATTGTTGTAGACCAAGCTAGGAAAAAGAGTGTGGGGAGCTAAGACTCCATGAATGAGAAAGCCAGCTAAGAGATAAGTTATGAAGGGCTTAAGCCTAAGTGGATAGGATATTATTAAAATAAGTCTAACTCAATAGTGCACATGTTTATCCTAAGTCCACAAAGTAGCTTTAGGGAGTTCCATGTGTTAAAAGAGGGACATGCACATAAAAGTGAGGTTGTTAATGTTATTGGACACACATTGATACATCATCTAATTGTGGAGTGGTGGCTAGACTCCTTGTAAGGGAAACAAGGATGACCGCTTGACATGATGGACCCCAATTTTAAATTCAAGGAGGATTCGAGAAAAGAGAATAGATTCCCTAGTATGAGGTAAAATAGGTACTTAGAGATCCATGAGATAGTTGGAACTCTTGGAAACCACGGGCCTATAGAACATCCCTGCTCGACTAAATTGGACATACTGGAAGGGTAGTGGCATAACCCTAGTGACTACAGGTGTAGAGTAGGGGGTGCACTACCTTGGTTGTGGGGTTGATGGGGGATTTGACACTATCGGTTGTGCACCTAATGAAGGATTTGAGCCTATTGGAAGAGACAAATAAACAACAAGCTAGTTGGGATCATGAGCACATTGGGTATGTATGGGAAAAATAGTGAGTTGAGTTTATCCATGGCAACCATATTGGTGTAAATCCACACAAACATACATATGATTTATGGAATTCATGGAAACACTTGTGCATGGGAAAATATTTTAATATGCCTGTTTACTAATAAATGTTGGAGGCATTTAATGGGATACCAAAGGTATAGAAATCGCTAGACACTGATAATAGAATGACAAATAAATAATGGTTGAAGAGGACCATGTTGTTGGTGCAACTAAATAAGCATTGAGAAGTGTTGTTCCAATGAAAGAGAGAACCTGAGATGGTGTTGCTGCAATCAAACAAATGCCAAGAGTTGGTTTTGAACACTAAGGATGATGTTCCTTCAAAGGGGAGGGAATTGTAATATCCCTATCTCAACCCCCAAGTTAATTTGTAGTTAATTATGTTGATGGCATTGTATCACTCATGTCAACATGGGTGTAATACTATTGCGACAAGAAAAAAGAATTGGATGAATCTAGAAACAATGTATATGTAATTCTTTATTAATGAATATGCAGACATAATTGGTAGTGAACATATGAACACTTCTATAGGCTATGATGCCATGAGTGGAAAATGATGAGAGCATTGTAAGAATTGTCATGTCAAAGGCTTGCCATGAAATTCAAATTCAAATCTCAATGCTTTCCTTCTTGCCCAAGAACTAATTGGTTGTGAATTATTGGTTTGTTGGAACAATCACCCTTACAAGTATAGAAGTTGGGGTGGAAACTACAATAGCGTCTCAAAATTTAATGGAAGGATGGGATGGGTACATTCCTTGGATTTTGAATTTGAGCCAAAAATTACCTATGACTTTGAGGAAAATGTGGGACTGTACAACAAAAAATTGCATTGATTATGGAAAAATGTAGAAGGGGGCATAAACCAATGAAGGAAAAAGTGTGTGAAACATTCACTTACATAGGAAATCATTCCTTAACAAACAAAGAGAGGCACACCCATGGAGAATAGAGACACGATGGCTTGAGCAACGAAATTCATGAGTAGAATGTTGACAATCCCAAGAGGAATGATGGATGAAGCATTATGGGTGATTAAATTGTGTTTTGGGTACCCAAATATGCCCATAAAAGTGTTAGTCGTGTATTGGAATGTTGTTGGTGTGTTTTGGGCTCCCTAGTTTTTTTTTATTTTTTTTTCATGTCAAACATTTCTAAAAGGGCCTTTGGACTCTAGTTGGGCATAGTGGGTTGCGATTTTATGTGTGTTGGTTGAGTAAGACAAGCAAGAGGTGTGGAAATTACCAAGAGAATATATAGCAGTGGAGGGATTCCTTTATTTGCTTTGCTAACTAAGATGAGAGGCATCTAGAGATCACATAGGCTCAAACTCGATTGGGAATGGAGATCCTTGACTCTATTATATGTGTGAAGGAAGGTTATTTTCACCTAGCCCAAAAACTAGTGATTTGTCAATTTTCCCCTTATGGTGTCATGGCCTCGCTAGGGGTGGCCAACTGTAGAAAGTTGATGTGCAACTAAGCCTATGGTTGGGTGAAAAAGGCTCCTTTCCATATTAGTTTCCAACTTGAAAATTCATAATAGTGTTGAGTATGTTCATGGTTATTATTCAATTTCTCTTTCAATATGCATTAGTAACTTGGAGATGAAAAATGTATGCTTATTCTTGCATGGAATTTGGAATGCGGTGCATATGATAATGTGCATGTATGCGCACACACAAATATATGAGTTTGATATGTATATAGATATTCATGCAAAGATCTAACATGATGCTTAGTCTAATATTTAGTTCAACATGAATGTATATTACTTTTAATCTACAAGACTCTATCATCAATTGGGAAATTTATGAAGCTTTTACGAATTAAACATATCAAATTTCATCAATGCTTGATAAAGTCATCGGTGAATCGACATTTTGAATAAATTTTTCAAAAGGTAACAGATTAAATTTCACTAATACCATTGGGGGTTCGATGAATTTGACAATCCCTAAATAATCACATGTTAAATTGTACCCACGGCCAAAATGTCCATTACATCTTGATTTTTCTAAAAGGTTCCACAGTCAATGAAAAGGTTTCATTATTTATCCATCCACGATTAATAAAACGGTCGAGGTATTTACCCGCTGAGTGTAACTTGCAAGTTAGAAGTTTGACACATTTGTGATTGGGGAAATATTTGGGTTGCACTGTGGACAAATGGTAAATTCTCCTGATGGCCGGTGAATCCTTTGATACTTTGAAATTTAGCATGTGTATTATGCCCACACGTGAGTTTTATTTGCACATGAGATTTATTAATTATTATTATTATTATTATTAACAAGAATAATTACTTTCCACTTAGTGGAATTGGTAACTTTGTACATACAGCTACCACTATTTCACCAAGTAAAACAATTATTTCATAAATGCCATCAGGGCCAATTTATAATGTGTCTCTGGAGACTTGAACCCATGCAGTTGGAGACACGAAACATGTGCCATACCACTTGAGCTAAGTTCCTTCAACAAGATTTATTTCCGAGTTCAAGATTTTGAGATTCATAATGTTTTAAAATAATTCTTCCAGATTAATCACACCAACGATTTTGGTCGATGTCTCAAACCAACCAATGTGGTTCATTATCACGATAAAGATGAAGAAACTAATCTATCCATGGAATTAAATATTATAGAAATGCATAACGTTCAAAAAAACAAAATGAAAATGTTAAAGAGAGTAAAAAATAATCATCTTCCAATGAATAAACCCAAAATATTAAAATAGTTTATAACGTACAAATATTTCTTAAGATTTAATATTTATTAATATAAATATAGAAAAAATATTAATAATTATAAAGTTAAGAAACATAGTCATTAACATATGAATGTCAAGACATAAAATAAAAATATAATGTAAAATTGGATATGTGTTAAACTAATAACCAAGTAAATAATTATATTAATACCCTTAAATTAAAAATAATAATAAAATTCCTTTATGGGGGTGTAATTGCGGATGGAACAAGGGCCTTGGGCACTGTACCCGCCACCCTTGAGTACGCAACCTGCATTTAAGAATAAGGACGCGGGCTACCTTCACATGCATGTGCATGCAATGCTACAATTAGTGCTTGGTTTTATATAAGGCATTTAATGGGCAGACATATAGTTTACAGTGAGTGAAGAGGAGTTGAGGCATGGTCCTTGGCCTTCTCATGTAGTTCCTTTATTCAATTGTTGTGTTTGAGAATCCTGGTATTGTGGGTTATGGTGGGTCTTAAAAGTTGGCAAGTAATCTATGTTGTCTAGTGTAAATGACGCTTGATTGCTTGGGGTGCCTCGAAAGTCTGGTTTCATTTGTGGGCGTTGGGAAATTATGGTCCAAAGAATCTATTGGGGACAACAAATTTCAAGTGTAATGTGATTTCTTAGGTCATATATTTTCTTTTCTTGTTACCCCTCTTTAGGTGTCTTGGTGGGTTTAGGTTTGTGTGTTTAGAGTTCAAATTTGTGTGTGTGTATTTTCTTCTTTGGTCTAGGATTTCATGTGGAGTGCATGGTTGATTTGGATGCAGGTTTTATCTTGGGACCTCCTTTCAAGGTTTAAGTCGGGGTTTGTAAGTCTTATATGGAGTGAATTGCGGCTACCTTCCTGTGTCGGGTTATTCTCTTAGCACGATAAGTGTTTGTTCACTAGATTTGGTGTCTGGTTGCACTCTCTTGGGCATTGAGGTTTTCTGGTCTTGGTGTTTTTCTTTTCTTGTTCGATGGTCATTGGTGAAGGGGTCTTGGTCAAGGAAGACTCATCCTCTACCCTATATGGTGGGTCCTCTACAAAGGATGGGTCATATGTCTAGTGCTTTTGTGACGATTTGGTTTGTTGGTTTCTTAGTCTTGTAGGAGGTGGGTTGAGTTCATCCCATTATTCTTTTGCAATTAGATGCAATCATTGTAGTGGAAATAAGTCTGCTCCTTGAGTCTCTGCAATGCTACCAAGACAAAGAACAAGGTGTAGAAGGGGAGGAGGTGGCAGAGCTCAGCCAGGGCAAAGAGGGCAAGCATCTTTACCCATGGCTTGGCAGCCACCTACTTCAATGTTGTTCCACCAAATACTCATAAGGAATTTCGTAAGATCGAGTCCAAAGCAGGGGAGGGAAGGTAATCCCTCTCAGATTCTAAGCTTTTGGAGGACATGTCAGCTCGGGGTCCTAATCCAAAGCACACCATGGGAAGAAGGAAGCAATACCTAAACTTGGTGGCTCTTCATTGGCAAATGAAGACCTTGTTGGGGCTGGTATTAAGGGATAAGCAAGTGGAGAAATATATTTTTTTTTATTCCCTATAGGATATCAAGGGGATGCTCATGAATCATAGGTTTTGCTTGGATATTATTCATTCCCACCAGGCGCATGTGGAGATCCATATTTCCTGTGATTCAAATGCTAGGGACCTAATGGATCCTCCCTATTCCATTGCGAGGTTTCCAACAAATATTTCGTCTTTGGAAAATGACCAGTGAGCATGGATGGTTGGTGGTGTAGTATGGTGGTTTCTTGGTGGTTCTTAGTCCATTTTATGCAGGGTACTTGTCATCTTTTGGGTCTTTTGACTATGTCAGCATAGGGCAACGCTATGATTTTTGTGGTGACTTTGCCCAGCTTTTTTGGGCACTATTTATTTATTTACAATTTATGTTTTCTAGAAATGGTTGGACACAACACCTTTATTTTAATTTGGATGTTTGTGGTGGTTTTGGGCTTGCTTTGTTGGCCATTTGTCACTTCTTTTGGAAATATTTGGTGTTTGGATATGGATTGACGTAACACTTCAGTCTCTGATTGTGTATTTGGCCCTAGTCATGATGTTTTTACAAGGTCTCATATGATTTTTTGGTGGGCTTTTATTTGTTTGAAAGTTATAGGTGACACCCATTCGTGAGAAATATTGTTTGTATCTATGTCTAAAATAGTTGGGCAGAGAGACATGCCATCTTTGGCCTTGATATATATGTAATTTTGTCATGGGAGTCTTTTGTGTCTCTAGGCATCAATGGCAGCATGATGAGGTGTTTTTTTACCCTCAATGATCAAGTTTGAAATCCATGTAAATCTATTTGATGAGTAATACAAAGTATTCACTCACAATAATAATAATAAGAAGAAGAAGAAGAAGAAAAAGCTAGGAACCATGAAATAGGAAAAAAATAAAAAA
>APFE030814747.1:21765-79379 GCA_000404065.3 Pinus taeda | reverse complement strand
AAACTATATATTATGTTGTATAGGAATGAATAGATAGATAAGGGATATAAAAATAAAAATATTAATCAATAAATGATTAGTTATGAGAAATAAATATAATGTATAATAAACGAAATATATAAAAATAAATAAGTAAAGGACGAAACATGACAAAAATAAAAATAAAAAAAATAAAAAGTGATACCTCAAAGATAAACAACAACAAGAAAGGGCGAGAATCCAACTGCGACTTATTTTCCAACCTTCGCCCCTATTAAGACTGCTCGCCCACTTTTATTTGTTATTGAATAAATGTGGAATATAAATATTTACATGGATTTATAAAATAAAGTTTTATCTCACTTATGCAAATACATGCAAATCAAATTAATTAGGCCAATGGATGACATGGCAGGCTAAGTGGCCTTGGTGCTCTCATGGTATCAGCCTATGCTGACACATGGATTCAGGTGCCATGTCATCTTCCATGTGGCAATTGTTCAATAGCGTTGATATGGCACCAAGGGTGAAAATGTTGAAACAACCATATCTCAATGATACACACTCAGATTTCAATAAAGTTTATACTACAAGAAATATTTTAATGAATAGAAGATGATGGTAATCTCATAAAAGAGTTTTGAGTTGAATAAGAAAATCAAAATTATGATACACCCTACCCTTGGCAAGGTACAGAGAGGAACTAGGGTGACTCCATTCAAGGCCTTCCAAATGAAGACCTTGTTGGGGCTGGTATTAAGGGATAAGCAAGTGGAGAAATATATATATTTTTTATTCCCTATAGGATATCAAGAGGATGCTCATGAATCATAGGTTTTGCTTGGATATTATTCATTCCCACCAGGCGCATGTGGAGATCCATATTTCCTGTGATTCAAATGCTAGGGACCTAATGGATCCTCCATATTCCATTGCAAGGTTTCCAACAAATATTTCGTCTTTGGAAAATGACTAGTGAGCATGGATGGTTGGTGGTGTAGTATGGTGGTTTCTTGGTGGTTCTTAGTCCATTTTATGCAGGGTACTTGTCATCTTTTGGGTCTTTTGACTATGTCAGCATAGGGCAACGCTATGATTTTTGTGGTGACTTTGCCCTGCTTTTTTGGGCACAATTTATTTCTTTATAATTTATGTCTTCTAGAAATGGTTGGACGCAACACCTTTATTTGGATGTTTGTGGTGGTTTTGGGCTTGCTTTGTTGGCCATTTGTCACTTCTTTTGGAAATATTTGGTGTTTGGATATGGATTGACGTAACACTTCAGTCTCTGATTGTGTATTTGGCCCTAGTCATGATGTTTTTACAAGGTCTCATATGATTTTTTGGTGGGATTTTATTTGTTTGAAAGCTATAGGTGACACCCATTCGTGAGAAATATTGTTTGTATCTATGTCTAAAATAGTTGGGCAGAGAGAAATGCCATCTTTGGCCTTGATATATATGTAATTTTGCCATGGGAGTCTTTTATGTCTCTAGGCATCAATGGCAGCATGATGAGGTGGTTTTTTACCCTCAATGATCAAGTTTGAAATCCATGTAAATCTATTTGATGAGTAATACAAAGTATTCACTCACAATAATAATAAGAAGAAGAAGAAGAAAAAGAAAAAGCTAGGAACCATGAAATAGGAAAAAAATAAAAAATGCATACTAAATTTATATTATCGTATATATATATATATACTCTTGAAATGCAAACCTCATTTAGAGTGAAAAGAGAATTTGTGTCTCCCGACGCTTGGTAGATCCTGAGTTAAGATGGATATAGGCTAATATGTTACAAACATATCTTATATTACATATTACAAATATACATTAAATTCTATATATTTTCTTATAAACTATATATTATTTTCTATAGGAATGTAATAGTAAGGGGATTATTAAAAATAAATATTTAATCAATAAAGTCAGTATGAGAAATAAAATTTTAATTTATAATAAATGAAATATATAAAAATAAATAAGTAAAGGACGAAACATGACAAAAATAAAAATAAAAAAATAAAAAGTGATACCTCAAAGATAAACAACAACAAGAAAGGGCGAGAATCCAACTGCGACTTATTTTCCAACCTTCGCCCCTATTAAGACTGCTCGCCCGCTTTTATTTGTTATTGAATAAATGTGGAATATAAATATTTACATGGATTTATAAAATAAAGTTTTATCTCACTTATGCAAATACATGCAAATCAAATTAATTAGGCCAATGGATGACATGGCAGGCTAAGTGGCCTTGGTGCTATCATGGTATCAGCCTATGCTGACACATGGATTCAGGTGCCATGTCATCTTCCATGTGGCAATTGCTCAATAGCATTGATATGGCACCAAGGGTGAAAATGTTGAAACAACCATATCTCAATGATACACACTCAGATTTCAATAAAGTTTATACTACAAGAAATATTTTAATGAATAGAAGATGATGGTAATCTCATAAAAGAGTTTTGAGTTGAATAAGAAAATCAAAATTATGATACACCCTACCCTTGGCAAGGTACAGAGAGGAACTAGGGTGACTCCATTCAAGGCCTTCCAAATGAAGACCTTGTTGGGGCTGGTATTAAGGGATAAGCAAGTGGAGAAATATATATATTTTTTATTCCCTATAGGATATCAAGAGGATGCTCATGAATCATAGGTTTTGCTTGGATATTATTCATTCCCACCAGGCGCATGTGGAGATCCATATTTCCTGTGATTCAAATGCTAGGGACCTAATGGATCCTCCCTATTCCATTGCGAGGTTTCCAACAAATATTTCGTCTTTGGAAAATGACCAGTGAGCATGGATGGTTGGTGGTGTAGTATGGTGGTTTCTTGGTGGTTCTTAGTCCATTTTATGCAGGGTACTTGTCATCTTTTGGGTCTTTTGACTATGTCAGCATAGGGCAACGCTATGATTTTTGTGGTGACTTTGCCCTGCTTTTTTGGGCACTATTTATTTCTTTACAATTTATGTTTTCTAGAAATGGTTGGACGCAACACATTTATTTTAATTTGGATGTTTGTGGTGGTTTTGGGCTTGCTTTGTTGGCCATTTGTCACTTCTTTTGGAAATATTTGGTGTTTGGATATGGATTGACGTAACACTTTAGTCTCTGATTGTGTATTTGGCCCTAGTCATGATGTTTTTACAAGGTCTCATATGATTTTTTGGTGGGCTTTTATTTGTTTGAAAGTTATAGGTTACACCCATTCGTGAGAAATATTGTTTGTATCTATGTCTAAAATAGTTGGGCAGAGAAACATGCCATCTTTGGCCTTGATATATATGTAATTTTGTCATGGGAGTCTTTTGTGTCTCTAGGCATCAATGGCAGCATGATGAGGTGTTTTTTTACCCTCAATGATCAAGTTTGAAATCCATGTAAATCTATTTGATGAGTAATACAAAGTATTCACTCACAATAATAATAATAAGAAGAAGAAGAAGAAGAAAAAGCTAGGAACCATGAAATAGGAAAAAAATAAAAAATGTATACTAAATTTATATATATATATATATACTCTTTGAAATGCAAACCTATTTAGAATGAAAAGAGAATTTGTGCTCCCGACGCTTGGTAGATTCCTGAGTTTAAGATGATATAGGCTAATATTTACAAACATATCTTATATTACATATTACAAATTATCTTAAATCTATATATTTATTCTTATAAAACTATATATATGTTGTATAGGAAGAATAGATAGATAAGGGATATAAAAATAAAAATATTAATCAATAAATGATCAGTTATGAGAAATAAATATAATGTATAATAAACGAAATATATAAAAATAAATAAGTAAAGGACGAAACATGACAAAAATAAAAATAAAAAAATAAAAAGTGATACCTCAAAGATAAACAACAACAAGAAAGGGCGAGAATCCAACTGCAACTTATTTTCCAACCTTCGCCCCTATTAAGACTGCTCGCCCACTTTTATTTGTTATTGAATAAATGTGGAATATAAATATTTACATGGATTTATAAAATAAAGTTTTATCTCACTTATGCAAATACATGCAAATCAAATTAATTAGGCCAATGGATGACATGGCAGGCTAAGTGGCCTTGGTGCTATCATCGTATCAGCCTATGCTGACACATGGATTCAGGTGCCATGTCATCTTCCATGTGGCAATTGCTCAGTAGCGTTGATATGGCACCAAGGGTGAAAATATTGAAACAACCATATCTCAATGATACATAGTGAGATTTCAATAAAGTTTATACTACAAGAAATCTTTTAATGAATAGAAGATGATGGTAATCTCATAAAAGAGTTTTGAGTTGAATAAGAAAATCCAAATTATGATACACCCTACCCTTAGGAAGGTACAGAGAGGAACTAGGGTGACTCCATTCAAGGCCTTCCATGGGTTCCCACCTACCAATGTTGTGTCTTACAAAGAATTAATACTCATTTTTTACAAACTCAAGAAACACTACAAGCACTTAATGAAATTTTTTAGTTGGCTTAGATTGGGGTGAAGTAACGAGGATATCAACACCATAATGATAAATAATTATCATTTGACAAGTAGGTATATCTATGACTTCAATGTTATAAGAAGTCCACCTTCAAAGAAAAAGAATTAGGAAATCGTGATAAGGTTTTATGGGCCCTACAAGGTCCTTCATAAGATTAAAAAAATCGACTTATAAATTTGAGTTTCCCACCTCTTCACACATTCACAAGGTTTTCCACGTCACTTGCGTAAAGAAGACAATTAAGCATAGTTTCCTATTATAGTTTGAACCTCCATATTTGGATGAGGAGGGCACGCTGATTCCAAAAATTGAATCAATTATTTTTTGGTGCTAATAAGCTTTACAGGAACAAGCCCATCACATAGTACTTCATGAAGTAGAAGGTGATGTCTATGAAAGAAGCTACAGGATAAGATGAGCACTTCATGCGGCAACATCCTCACATACAATGATTTAAAGATAGAGTTTTTTTTGAAGGGGGTGGGACTATATTCCGGCTCTAAACCTTATTTTATATCGCTCTTGTTGCGTCGAGAGGTCCTTTACAACCCAATATGGGGCAGGTGTTATGGTGAAGTGTTAGGTTAGATTGTAGTGAATCATTAAATCAAAAAATAAAAATAAAAATATAATGTTGACTGAATTAGAAAATAATCATAAAAAAAGAAGTAAAAAATAATAATAATAATAACAAGTTATATTGCAATTTTGTTCTTAGTAACCAAATCACAAACAACTTATTAAAAGAAATTTAAATAATGATGATTCATATTTGTGGCAGCGTTTCCTTTCTCTGCTTCTCGTCTTTTTCGGGTGGAGAGTTTGAGGGGGCGGGGAAGTAGTGGCTTCTGTTGCTACTCCCTCTCATCGTTTCGTGCCTCTCCTTCCTCTTTTAGCGGACAGATCATGCTGCTCTTTCTTCTGCTGCTTGTATGCTTGGTTTCTTGGTGCCTCTTTCTGCACCATTAAGATGGTTTGCCTTGTATAGGGGCATTATCTGGCCTTTCGGGGCGTTATTTGGGATCTCTGTTTCTGCATATTTGCATGTGGCTTGGTCCACGTTTCTGCATATGCTTCTTCTCTCATATGAATGATTCGGCATTATGCTTCGTGCATTTGCACTATGTAAGACCTTATATGAATATAATATGATTTTTCTTCTGAAAAAAACTATGATATTTCAAAACTTCTTATTTAAATTCATTTTTTTAAACAATAATCGGTGAATCAATAGCTTTGGAAGATTGTTCTAGGCAAGACCCAAGATTGAATCACAACGACTGCCACTATTCACTTCAATGTTAAGATATTCAATTTTTTGCCACACAAGCTAACAATGTCTCTAGATAATAAAACCCAGTTGGAGGGGGAATTAAACCTGCTAGATACCACTCAAGTCATTGCCCTTTGGCCCATATTTAAATTTAGTTAATATCCATATAAAAATTAATATTTACAACAAAGTCATTATTTTTCTAAGCACTCTCTTTTTTGTATAAAATCTATGCTATACATATCACATTAAAAAAAATAAAATTATAAAAATTATAAAACATGTCAAAAAAAATGCTATATGCATATGTATACAAATATGTATTATAAAAGTTTTAGTGACATTAGAAATAAGGAATATATCTCTATATAAAGATGCCAAATATACATAAAATATAAATATTTTTTAAAATTATACATCCAATTCATCATAATAAGATAAACTAGCAATTGCACCAAGAGGTGCAAAAGAATATCAAAGGAATAGAAGGTTCAAGCAAATTTTATTAAAAAAATAAATTCCAATTTTATAATCTAGAAAAGAAAATTAAATATTAATATTTTCAAAATCTTAACTTGATTTCAATTATATCTATTTTAATATTATTATTATTTTTTAAAAATCTATGCCATTACAATATCTATGGAAAATATGTGATTTTCTTTTGTGAAAAAACTATATTTGATTAAGGAAGATTTACTCACTTATGTGTTGCTTATGTGTTGGTATAAAAACAATGTTACTAAACAATATTTTTACATTTTTTTTTAATTGAATAGTTACATGGTTTTTTTTAAATAACTCACATGATTTGTGGTCTTGCATTAATTTAGTGATCAATGTTGAAATTGAAATTTTAAAACAGACCTAGCCCAAACATAAATAACACAACTGAATACTCCTCCTAAACCTCTTTGGAACATGAGTTTTGATGGCTCCTATAGGAAAGATGGTTTTGGAGTAGAAATTTGGGTATTGAATACTGGAAATAATCATGCTAAGGGTCACTCATATAGGCTTAATTTTCAATGTACCAATAACGTAGCAGACTATGAAGCCCTTGTTTTAGGATTGCAATTGTTAAAAAAATTAGGTGCTAAAAGAATCTCCATTCAAGGGGATGCTGAATTAATTATCAAACAAATTAAAGGAGAATATTCAGCCAAACATCCTAGGATGAGAGCATACATAAATGATATGCTTGACTTCCTAGAAATTTTTCTTGAATATGATCTTTCTGCAATTCCTAGAAAACAAAACATCATTCCAAACAATTTGGCTTTTTCAGCGAGCTCTTGTACAATGCCTTATCCTAATCAAGAATATCTACTGGAGGTAAAACACCAACCAACTGTACCTGATAACATGAGGTATTGGCAGGTGTTTGGAAATGATAAACAGATTGAGAGTTCTCTGCAATCCAAAGATGAATTTCAAGATGACGGTACTGATTTGGAACCTGAAGTAGATACTCAAATTATTGTACACTTTAATCTAGAAAGGCAATAAGATAATTTAGATGTAAATACACCCATAGATAAAGTTGTAAATAAATTAGAATTGCTTGAAATAGACCCTGAAAAAAGAAGAATTTGAAACGCTCCAGCTTAAAGATAACGTTTTGCGTAGAGGTCTAGTTCCATTAGAAGAATTATTTTATTTCAATGATGTGGCTAAAAACCTAAGATTGAGCCCTCAGGAACAATAGTTGAAGATTGTAATTTAGGTACTGAAAAAGACCCCAAGATCATAAAATTGTCTAAATCAATCCCAATAGCTGAAAAACAAAAATATATTGCTTTATTCAAGGAATTCAATGATGTTTTTGCCTGGAGCTATGAAGATCTTAAAATATATGATACTGTTGACACCTAATCATCAGGATTGGGTGAACAAATGTAATTGGTATAATAAAATAATAGAAAAGATGAAGAGTTATCGGGAGATAAAATGAACAGTCTCTCCCTCATGTATATAATAAAGACCAACCTGAATGAATATCATGAATTGTTTTGAGGAGTTACCTCCTAGTCTGACATGGTATCATAGCCAACTCTATATTTGGCATTATAGTTTGCCCTTGTAACTCCCTCCTGGCCTATGTTCTGCCTATTTTGCAGAACTCACACTTTTGTCTTTGTTAGTACACTGTCATATGCGTTTTCTATTTCTGACATTATGAGCCCTGTGGCAAAGACGAGAGAATAGTGGAGGGATTCTTCATCTTCCCACCCAACATGGGATTGTACAGTGATACCTCTATCTCCATATATCATAATCAATATTTTTTTTAGGAGTAAAAGTTTGCAGCAGAAGTATTTTTTCCCACAGTACACAGATTTTACAGTGCATTCAATCATATCTATTGTCGAAGCAGTTCTCACTGGTAAGTATAACTATCTTGAGTGGTCCATGAAAATAAAACACACCCTCATTTTCAATGAGTTGTGGAAAGGAGTGTGTTTTGGAGACAGAGACAGAGAGCCAGAACAACCTACCTCAGACAAGGAGTTCGCCATTTGGGAAAATAAGAACAACAAAGCCTATGCATTAATTGTAGCATCTATAAGTGAAGAGGTGAGTCAACATATTTCACCATTTTTAAATGCTTTTGAAGCCTTACAAAAGCTAAAGGAACTCTATGACTCACACTTTGCACTTGAAGTTGTTTAACTCATGATTAAACTCTTCACTCTTGAATTACAAAATAATGATCCTCTTGCTCTTGCATCCGAAGTAAAATCTATAATGCATGATATCAAAGCCACTAAGGTTGAATTGGATATTCATCTTATCGCTTTTCTCAAGGCACTTTATCCTAATTACTCCAATTATCTTGAGTCATTGCAAGCAATTGGAAATCTCAAAGATATTACCTTTGACTCTCTTGTGAAAAAAATTGTTGAAAGAGAGAAAGCTTTTGGAAATAAGACAACCCCTAAATATTCTGAAGAGGTTGTGTGTCTTGCTCAAAGAGAAAAGAATCTTGCTCAAGATTCTTCCAAGAGGAAGAGGTGGTCGAAGAGGAAGAGGAAGAAATTTCATAGGAAGGGGGGGCAGACACTCTTAAGGAGAAAACTCATATTTTCACTACATACGTTGCAAAAGAAATGGATCACAAGATGCATCCACATGCAAGTTACCTTGGGACAAAATTGAGCAGCAAAGAAACCAACCTAAAGGTAAAACTAATGACACGGACAAAGGTAAAGCACCTAAATCCACTCACTATGTTGTGGCACACTGTAGTATTGGAGTAAATGAAGACTTATTGAATGCTTCACTTGCTTCTTGGAAAAATGATTGGTTGCTTGATTTAGGAGAAACTTGCCACATGACTCATAGAAAAGATTTTTTTGAAGAATTTAGTGACAATGTTGATGGAGCAGTATACTTTGCATACCAATCAAAACTCAAGCCATCAGGGCTTGGCATAATTAGGCTTAAATTGCCTAGTCTTCCAAACTTTCTTTTGCATCATGTTTTATATCTCCCACAACTGAGGAGAAACTTGTTGTCCTTGGTCCACATTCGCCAGCAAGGTCACTCCATTCATATGTTTGATGACAAGCTTGAGGTGAGAAAAACATATGACCACTCACTTGTCATGACAGGGATAGAAGAAGAAAGGCTTCTCAAGCTGCAGGGTACCTCTGCTCGTGCACAACATTTCTCATACAATTCTCATTGTGAAGAAGGTACACTTCCATCAAGTTTATTATGGCATGCTACATTTGGACATTTGAACTATGACAGCCTCCGCTTTTTGAAGAAAAATGGTGTTACTGATTTGCCTACAATTCCTAGGAAACTTAACCAATGTGATGTTTGCATTCTAGGAAAGCATAGCAAACAGTCTTTTCATGATTCACATTCAAGAGCACATAGAAAACTTGAACTCATTTATTCAGATTTATGTGGTCCAATGCATGTTCCTTCTGCAAATGGAAATAAATATACGATGACATTTATTGATGACTACACCAGAATGTGTTGGGTTTATTTATTGAAGAACAAATCCGATGCTTTTCAAAAATTCAAGAACTTTTATACATGGATTGAAAATGATGCACAATCTCATATTGGCTCTTCTCGCACTGATAATGGAAAAGAATACAATTCAAATGAATTTGAAAACTATCTTCCCCAACATGGGATCAAGCATCAAACAACTGTGCCTTATAATCCTTAACAGAATGGTGTAGTTGAAAGAATGAATAGGACAATCTTAAATATGGTGTGCTCCATGATGTTTTTCGAAAATGTAAAATTGATGTTTTGGGCTGATGCAGTTCTATGTATTGTATATGTAAAGAATAGATGTCCATCTAATGCTATTAGAAACAAGACTGCTTATGAAATGTGGTATGGGCACATTCCTTCGATAAAGCATCTTAGGGTCTTTGGTTCCACATGTTATGCCTTGACACAAAAGGTACATAGAAACAAACTTGGTGCAAGAAGTCGTAAGTGTATCTTCCTGGGGTATTCAAACACCTCCAAAGCATACCGTCTCTATGATGAAGTCAATAAAAAGTTTGTTGTATCTAGAGATGTAATCTTTCTTGAATCATCCAAAATTGACAATTTTGTTGAGCGGCAACTTGATCACTTGGATAGATTCACAAATGCAAAATCATTTCAAGAATTTGATAATCAGATTCCACATCTTGAAGGGGGGATTCCTATACTAGATCAACCTGTGGAATCTTCTTCTGAAGCACTCCCTTTCCCACATGAAACTCCAACAACAGATGATACTTTAAGTGATGTGATTGATAGAATTGGGAGACTCAATCTTGATTCAGTCCCAACTCAATCAATGGAGCAGCCTAGACCATCTAAGAAAGGTCCCCCAAAGTGGCTGACAAAGACACTTGAAAATGTTCATCCTGATGAGGTTGGAAAGACAAGAACTAGCAATTCAAACCCACAAAATGGAGGTGATGTAGATGACTCCGATTCACCTGTTAATATGGATGTTTCTTATGATTGTGAATTGAATTTGTCTACACGTTTTGAACCAACTTCCTTCAAAGAAGCTGCTTCTCATGATGAATGGAAAGAAGCGATGCAAAAGGAGTATGATGCCCTGATAAAGAATGGCACGTGGAAGCTAGTTGATCCTCCATTAGGTGTTGAAAAGTGTGCAACAAGAAATGCTAAATTTAGAATGTGCTAAAAATAGACTTGCTAAAAATAGCATGTCTAAAAATAGCAATTTGGCTAGTGAGGTCATTAGCCACATTGGGTGAGAGGTGAAACTGCTAAAAATAGAAAGTTATAAAAATTGCATTTCTGGGTCTCTTCCTATTTATAGCAGTCCCTGGTCTAACTATAGGAAGTAAAAACGAATTTGATCTTACCAGAAGTTTAAAATATTAATTAATTAATCTCCATGAGTTAATTAGTTATGGAAAATTAAACTTGAAGTCTTTGTGAGATCATGCAATTAGTTTATCTATTAATTGATGAATTTATCCATCAGTTAAAGAGATAAGGATGAGTTGTAATTAGTTGGCTCAGTTAACTGAGTCAAGTCCAGTTATATTAATTTAACAAGTTGTTAAATTAATGAGATTCATTTTGTTAATGCTTGCATGCATGTAACAGCTGATATTTTCAAATAACTGAATATATAGCTTAAATAACTCATGCATGTCAGTTCAAACAGAGACCCAGTTGAGATCAAAGAAGGGACAGTGTACTATAAGTTGGATGAATAACTTTCCTATAAAGGAAGCTCATCCATGATGAGGATTTATCTCCTTCAAGTTTGTGCAGTTATTTCAGAGGTCAGTGTTGTGTGTGAGGTGAGAATCACATAGGTTGCAACTGGAGGACCCAGGAAAAACTGTGCATAGAAATAGGAGGCTTGGAGGGCAGAGGAGAAGGTTTGTGAGAAGCCTTTGACTGTCTATGAGCAACAAAAGGATTATACTGAGAGCTTGATAGCTTCCGAGCTAAGGCTTTGTGTAATCCAGATTATATTTCCACTTGTATGATAATACAAAGATGGGGTTTTAGGTAGGTGCTTTCCCCGAGTAAATTCTTCTGTGTTATGTGAGATTGGTTCCTTCTTATTAGTTACATGTGTTCTTATTGATGATGCTCATGATTGACTAAGCTTCCGCTAAATTGTTTGTAGAAGTAGATCGTGTTTTGCTTTAGTACATTGCATTACCAGGTTGATCTACGAGTGGGAAATTTCTACATGGTTTTAGAGCTAGCTGATTTGTAGAAATTTTTTACAAAATTCTATATTAGGAACCAAACCAATTGGCTACAAGTGGATCTACAAGAACAAGTATAAAGTTGATGGCTCACTTGACAAGCACAAAGTCAGGCTTATGGCAAAAGGTTTTGCACAGAAGGAAGGGGTCGATTACGAGGAGACTTTTGTCCCCTCAACAAAATGGGCTACCATTCGAACACTCTTTTCCCTAGCAGCTCAGAACAGTTGGAAAGTCCATCAAATGGATGTAAAAATTGCTTTCTTGAATGGAGACCTAAAAGAGAATGTTTTTATGTCCTAGCCTGAAGGATTTGTTGTGAAAGACATGAACATAAAGTATGCAAACTTGTGAAATCCTTGTATGGCCTCAAACAAGCACCACGAGCCTGGTATGAAAAAACTAACTGAGCATCTTCTGAAACTCAATTTCAAACATTATGATTTTGATGATGCAACTTTGTTTGTCAAGAAGGTTGGCAAAATATTTGTATATCTTATGGTATATGTAGATGATCTTTTGATGACAAGGAATAATGAAAGCTACATTGCATCCATAAAGAAGGAATTGAGCAAAGGTTTTGAAATGACTGATTTGGGTTATGTTCATTACTATCTTGGTATTGAAGTAACTCAACATCCGAAGTCCATATTACTTTCTCAAAAGAAGTACATTGGAGATCTGTTGAATAGGTCTGGCATGACAGAATGCAATCCTCTTACTATTCCAATGGAAAAAAAACTTAAAGCTCACATCCGTTGAAGGAAAAGAATTTGAGGATGCAACAAAGTATAGACAACTTATAGGAAGACTCAACTACCTAACTACTACCAGACCAGATATTTCATTTGTTGTTGGAATCCTCTCCAGGTCTATGCAAAAGCCTTGTGAGGGACATTGGTCTGCTGCAAAAATAGTTCTAAGGTACTTGAAGGGAACTCAAGACTTTGGAATCAAGTATACACAGGTGGGTGACTTCAGCTTGATTGGATACTCTGATCTAGACTTCGATGGAGACAAAGAAATTGGGGTATCTACTTCAGGTTATGCTATGAGTCTTGGATCAGGAGCTGTCTCCTGGAGATCACACAAACAATCAGTTCCAGCAGATTCCACAACAGAGCCAGAATATGTGGCAGCAGCTGAGGCAACAAAAGAAATTGTGTGGCTCAGGAAAATTCTTGAAGATTTATAGGTAAAACAAGTACAATCGACTCCAGTGATGATTGACAATACCTCAGCAATAAAGTTGGCCAAGAACCCAAAGTTTCGTGATCGAACGAAGCACATCAATACTAAATATCATCTGATTCGACATCATGTCGAGGACAAAATAATCCATCTCCGCCATTGTTCCACTAATGAGCAAATTGCAAACATCTTCACCAAAGTGCTTGGAATAGAAAAGCTTGAAAGATTCAGAACGATTCTTGGACTCACCAACATCCCTTCAGATTAAGGGGGGAATGTTGACACCTAATCATGAGGATTGGGTGAACACATGTAATTGATGTAATTAAATAATAGAAAAGATAAAGAGTCACCAGGAGATGAAATGAATAGCCTCTCCCTCATGTATATAATAAATACCAACTTGAATGAATGTCATGAATTGTTTTGAGGAGTTACCTCCTGGTCTGACAGATACGGAAACCATACAACACAAAATTCCAATTAAAGAAGATCATAAACCCTTTAAACAAAAACTTCATATAATAAATCTAGTTTTGATGCCTTTAATTGAGAAGGAAATCAAAAGAATGTATGATTCTAAAATCATAGTTCCTCTTAAGTACTCTAAATGGAATTCCAATATTGTGCCAGCTAGGAAGAAAACAGGTGAAATCAGATTGTGTATAGATTTCAGAAATCTAAACAAAGTTTCCCTAAAAGACAACTATCCCTTACCTAAAATGGAGCATATTTTGCAAAAGGTAGCTGGATCTTCTAAGATTTCCTTATTAGATGGATTCTCAGGTTATAATCAAGTCTTAGTTCATCCAGAGGACTAGGACAAAACAACCTTTACCACTCCATGGGGTACCTTCATGTATGTGAGGATGCCTTTTGGATTAATGAATGTTGGGGCCACATTTCACAGAGCAATGGATATTGCTTTTGCTGATGAAATTGGCAGATCCATTATGATCTATCTAGATGACATAACTGAATATTTTAAATCTGATGAAGAACATTTGATGCACTTGAGAAGAGTTTTTGAAAAATGTAGAAGGTTTGGTATTTCACTAAATCCTAAGAAAACAATGTTTGGGTTTGAAGAGGGCAAACTTCTTGGTCATATCATATCTAAGGAGGGTATCAAAATTGATCCTAAAAGGATTGAAGTTATTCTGAAAATAAATCACCCAAGAAATATTAAAGAACTTCAGTCATTTATTGGGAGAATAAACTTCCTAAGAAGATTTATCCTTAACCTTGCAAAACTTCTTAGAAACATCACAAACATGCTAAAACGAGATTATGAAATCAAGTGGAACCTTGAAGCTAGACAATCATTCGACCAGGTTAAACAAGCATTAACAAAGACACCAATCCTTATTAGTCCAGATTTTAATAACGATTTTATAATTTTTTTCATTTGCTTCTGAACATACTGTTGCAGTTGTCCTTTTGCAGCGAAATGATGATGGATATGAACAACCCATTGCTTTCTTTAACAAGACCTTGAGGGATGTTGCAGTCAAGTATAATATAATGGAGAAACAAACTTTTGCACTAATAAAAGCAGTTAAAGATTTCAGAGTATACATCCTCCATTCTCATATAATTGCTTATCTACCGAATGTTGTAGTGAAAGATATCTTGACACAAAATGGACCAGACGACAAAAGAGGCAAATGGATTGCCATCATTATGGAGATCAAGCCAACCAAGCTTATCAAAGGACAAGGATTAGCCAAATTGATGGCTGAATCTAACTTTAATGCTTTAGATATCAACTTTGTAGTTGAATTGGATGATCAGGAGGAACAGACAACTCCACAACTAGATGAGGCTTTCATGACCTCACCCTGGTATGCAGACCTTATTTATGTTTTATTTAATTTAAATGCTCCTCTTGGTCTAACAAAAACGAAGCCTATATTTCTGAAACTAAAAGCAGTTAAATCTTGCATCACAGAAAATGTTTTATATTGGAAAGATGTTGGTGGTTTTCTATTAAAGTGTCTATTGAGAGATGATGCAGGAAAAAAAAAAAAAAAAGGAACTCCATGAGAGTGACTATGGTGGTCATTTGTATTGGAAAACCACTGCTAATAAGCTCCTCTGAGCTGGTTTTTATTGGCCTACACTTTTTCCAGATGTTCATAAGAAGGTAACCTCTTGCCACAAGTGTCAAATCTTTGAGGGGAAAAGAAAGCTTTTGCCTCTACCTTTGAAGCCCATATCTATCGAAATCCCTTTCCAACAGTGGGGATTGGATTTCATTGGAGAAATCCACCCACCATCCTCTACCCAACATAAATGGATCCTTACTGCTACTGACTACTTCACCAAATGGATTGAGGCCACACCCTCCAGACTAGCCACAGATGTTGTGATCATCAAATTCTTAGAAACCAATATCCTGTCTACATTTGGTTGCCCAAACAAGCTTTATTACAGACAATGCTACAACCTTTAGGTCTAAGAAAATGATAGATTTCAGAAACAAATACCATATCACTTTAGGACATTCAACTACTTATTTCCCGCAAGGTAATGGGTTAGCTGAATCTTCAAATAAAAGTCTCATAAATATTATCAAGAAGTTGTTAGCAGACAACAAGAAGTTATGGCACAACAAGCTCATAAATGCACTTTGGGCTGATAGGCTCACCACAAAGAAATCAATTGGCATGTCACCATACCAATTGGTTTATGGAATGTATGTTGTTTTCCAATCCTCTTTAGGAGTTCCAGTCATGAAGTTGATTCAGGAATTGCAGGCTAAGCCAAATGAGACTCAAAGGAGAATTAATCAGACAATCCAGTTGCAGCAATCTAGGGAAGAATTTTATAATAAGGCTCAAATCATCCATGAAAATATCAAGAAAGTTTTTGTTAGAAGGACAAAAGCAGGTGATTTCACTATTGGTGATAAAGTCTTAAAGTGGGATTCTAAAAGAGAAGACAAAGGAAAGCATGGAAAAATTGAAAATTTATGGATGGGACCTTATGTCATTTATGCTTTCAGAGGGAATAATGTATTCTTTATCAGAAATTTAGATGCGACAGAATTACTTGGTGGACCTATCAATGGCATGATGCTCAAACACTATTTCTCTTAGCAATAGAACTTTTCCTAGCATTGGTCATTGTAAATATAATTATCCTTGTTGTTTGGATTGGGTGACCTATTAAAAAAAGTTGAAGCCCGCAGAGAAGGCCCTGAGCTTCTATTGATGGGTTACCATAACTATTGCAACAAAGAAACCAAAGGTAGATATTGCTAAAATAGAACACCCAAGGCTACTAATCATATGTTCTTGGCACCTCACAAGGAGAGTGCCATCCCTAGCTGGAGCCACTATTAGGGTCTTATAATTTATAGGATCTCAAGGTAATTAAGTATTGTATCTCAGGAATCTTATTTTGTAAATACTTGTCAATCTGCCAATGGTTTCCAAATAAAAGAAAAATAATTAAAAAATGAAAAGAGGGTATAAGTAAGAAAAAGAGAAATAAAAAAAATATTGAAAAAGAAGAAAAGTTTAAACCCCACCACGAAAAGAAGAAGAAGAAGGAATAATATTGAAAGTGTTGCAAGTCTAAATGCCACTACTCATAGTTAGTTTTGCTCCATTATTGAAAATAAGAAGTTGTGTGCAGCTTGTTCAAAATGCCACAATCCCTAGTTTTTAGTTTAATCATACGACGTAATCACGATTAAATTCCTTTCGATTTCTATAAATTAGATAGAGAATAAAGACTTACCCAACAATTTAATGTGGGTAAATCACTAGCTAGGTAGAAAATGACATTGATCCAACTATTTAATAAGGATCACTAGGATAAGTAAGGGATAGGTTAGGTAGTTTTTCCATTATGTATAAAAGAAAATGAAGTGGTTTGCTAGTCTAAGTGCACCCTAGAGATATAAATAAAAAAATGTTAGTTTAGCTATGGGTATGTAGATTAGGTGATTTGGTAAATATTTTCTTATGTAGATTTTATCCTAAGTTTTGAGGATATGATGAAAAGGCCATTATATGTACAATGGGATAAAGTCTTTTATATGTTTCATTATTTATCCCTTATCTTAAGTTCAGAAGGGCAAATATGTGCGCTATGGTTGACATCTTTCATATGTTTCATTTTCCCTTATCCTAAGTCGGGAAAGCAAATGTCAAAACGCAAGCGGACAAAAAAGTTATTTGTCACATCGAGGTTAAAATACACTCCACTCAACATCCTCGAGATCTGCTCCCGCATTTTATCCATGACCTTTATCTATTTTCAGCCCCCCCTCTCCATTTTGTCTTTACCGCGGGGGGTCCGAAAAGTCGTTTCTCCTACTGGGCCCCATCCCTTGTGTGTCACCCTCTGGTGATTTCACACCCCCCCCCACCCCCAATAAAACCATTAACCGCCCATTTCTTCCTCTGAAAACCACTTTCCCTAATCCGTGCCCCACAATTTTCCCTCCACCACTCTCCACCCGACACATTGCATAACCATTGACCTATTAAATGCATTTCTAAAACGATCGTTCTCCATTTAATTCAATTTTCTCCCGGGTAATCATTCAGCCTAAAGGTCCAGCGCCATTTTTAGTGGGACATTTGTCGCATTGTTTAAAAGCTTCCACGCCTATCATTCTCATCCCTTTTTCACTTCTGTTTTCTCCTTTCTCCACTTTTGTTTTCTATTATTGACCTTTTCGGATACTAGTCACTCTCAGAGATATTCTACGACCAGATCAAGAGAGAAATAACTGATAGTTCCCTTTCATTTTCACCTGATAGTACATTATTCTTTTGTGTTTGGTAAGCCTCCTCTACAAATTCATCTTGTTCACAAATTTTTACAGATGTGCCTCCTAAGACTAAGACTCAAGGTAAGCCCATTAATCCTTTAATTCCCCCTTCAATAGATTTAGATCATATACCTTTAGCTAATAGGGATTACAAGATAAATGAAACTCAGTGTGACTATGATTTTGTGGAATTGTATTGCTGGTTAGAGGATAAACACGCAGATAAAATCGATGAAATTGGGCTCTGAGAGCCAAACCTCCCCCATTATATTTTCCCCTTGACATTTCAAGCCCCATAAATTACCAGAAGGTGTCAAGTTTGCTATATCCCTACCCAAAGAGCCATCATTGCTCGTACATGTGACATTCTTTTCACCATTACAACCCAATCCATTGACCAAATGATGTTGGCCCCCACTGTGGAAAATGCTACCCCTTTCTCCCTAGAAGCCCTCACCCAGCTTTATCAAAAGCTGGACTTTGCCACCAGAGCCATAATTTTTGAGATTTTCTTGCCAGAGAATGCCCAATTACCCAAAAGGAATCCTCCATATCCTTCTTCCATTTTCCCTAATCAGGCCAAGTAGATTATTTCCATGATTTCTCACAGTTTAACCTATCATTCTAATCAGTGGGTAGTTGAGCCTATTTTAGGATTCCTCTCCATATTTTCCACAGACATCAAGCCCTCCTTGGTGTTCAACTTTAGTCAATTCTTTGCTGATAGTATCCATGAACAGTTCATAAAGTTTCCTACAGAACAAGCGTTCAATTACACCTCTATTTTTGTTTATATGTTCCTCTATTACCAAGCAGACAAATTCAGTTTTGCATTGCATAAGCTTGATGATGTAGGGAACCAACAACCAATAATATTTTAGACCTCATTGGTCACGAGAGAAAACAAGAATTCACCTACAAGCAGTTTATTCAAGATTTTGTTCATTTAGTCATGAACATTCTGAACAATGTCGTACAACCCATAATCAGTGAGGAAATTAAGAGAATTTTGCATTTTTCAGACCAAGCAAAAGATAGAGGGAGGAAGGATCGTCATCTACAACTGGGAGTGAAGCTAAAGAATTCAAAATCGGCTATAGGAAGAGAGCAAAGGTAACTCCCAGAGTAGAAATGGACAAAGAAACTAAAGAGCATGAAGTCATCATCATCACAGATTCACCAACTGCAACTACCAAATTCACAACATCTCCTATTGAACCATCATCTTCACAGGGTCACAAGGAAACTGAGCTAGAATCACAAACTGTCCAAATAGAAAAAGAGAAGACAATTTTTGACAGGTACAAGGAAATAAATCTCAAGAATGAAATTTTAAAAAATAGCACCTATAACCAACTCTGGAAGTAGACCTGCAGCTCACATAGTAGATTGTTGTCAATCTTTGATGCAGAGCATGGCAAATGCAGATGGATTTTCTTGAGGCCCAGGTTCCATGGCCAAGATCAACAACAGATTACAAGAGCACCACTTTTGAGTTCAACATAAAGGACATACATCCCACTAACCAAATGGAGATGCACAAGAAAACTGGTGAAATGATATCCTCCACTTTAACTGACATTGTTATGTCACTATCTAAATTGTAGGTTTCTTTTGCAAATGTCTAGTCATAGTTGAAAATGGAGAAAGTGTCCTCCTTGGCAAAGGATAACAAGATCAAGTATTTGGAAGACTTGGTGATTAAGATAGGCTATGACCCTAAAGATGTCATTGTTGCTGAGGAGATTATCAAAAAGAAGAACCTCGACATTGCAACCTTAAGAAAGAAATACAAACTACCAGGCACAAAAAAACCAATGACCAAGGATATTGAAGAAGGTGAAGCACATAAAGTAGATATGATGAAATTGATCATAGAACAAAATATACTGATTAGGCAGATGGAGGCGAAGATGGAGAAACTGATAAAGGAGAAGGAAGACAGTCTGAAGATGGCCATTGTTCCCCTGGATGCTATACCTATTTATTAGCTTCCAACAACAGGGACAACCACTGCACCTACCTCCTCCACTTAGATTGCAAGTGTTGAACAGGTAATACAGACACTACAGAACATGTCACTGCAGTCAAAGGAGATTCAGACTTTGTAAGGCCGGATCAAAGCTTTTGAAGTGCAAAAGGCCAAAGTTGAAGCTGCTCGGGTTACTGAATTAGAGAAATCCCAGAAACTATTGGAGAAGTTGCGCTAGGTAAAGAGAGACACTTCAATTGGTAAAACCTTGGCCCAAGCCAAGGAAACTATTTGCTTGAATATATTAGACTCTATGAATGAGATTTGGCCTTCTATCCAGATCATATTTGAGCAGAAAGAGCTGATAAAGAAGGCTACAAAAACTATTGTGCAAGGAAGAGATAAGCTGAGAGAGATGCCCACATAAGCCTCTAATATAATCATGTTCTTAAACTCAAAGTCCAAGTATGAGCTAGAGGAGCGAGGAATTAGTGATAGAACTGCCACCATTCTGGAAGTCAAGAAAGTCTTGACAAAGAGAAATCTCATTGATCAGTTGGAAGAAAGGTGTGAAACCTTAGAGTTGCAGGTAAATAGGTTCATAAACAGAATTGAAGCCTTAATCCAAAAGGGACTGCCCAATATTCTATGTTATAAAAGGCAAATTGATCACTCAGGAAGATTATATCCTGAAGATGAAAGAAGTGGCTAAAAGCAACATCAAGTTTAGTGGAATTAAGGGCAGAATGACAGCAAAGGCATTTTTGAAACTATGTCAAACGATTTCCATGTATAGAATGAGGCAAAACACGTTATTATCGTGAAACCAACTTTTGGCAAATACACAGAGGTAGATGAAATTTACCGCAGGGTAATAAAATTGACAGTGCCAGATGAAAAGAGATGAGAAGAATTGGTTGATTTACTAGATTGAAGGATAATTCAACAACATTCAAAACAATTGCCAGTGCAACAACCAGTACGATGATTAGTTCAGCAACGTATCACTGTTCGGGTTGACTCGACAACTGAAACTATCAAAAAAGGGCCACCTTCCTTTTTAATAGCCTAAGTAGCCTATTCTTATGCCAAGATTAGATGATTTTGTTTGTAATTAGGCTAACAATACACTATCGGTTTGACAACGATTTTGTAAAGGATTTTTTGTAATTTTCATTATAAATACTTCATTGTTTGAAGTATTAAGGGTTGATTTCCGAATGTAATTTCCTTCTGCATATTGTAATTTTCAAAGTGATGGAGCATTAATAATACAAGGACCTTTCACAGGATTCATGTGGTGTACTTAATCGTGATGTGTCTCTTTTGTCTATTTGTTTAAACATTGTTTTTCCTTTCTCTGTTATTCCAAATATCTGAATTAATCAATAGAAACTGTGATAAATAAGATTCGTTATTTTGAGCAACCTATTTTGGCTGTTGTTAATTTTAATGTTTTCCACTGAAGTCAGATTAATGAATTCTTAGTTGCTCCTTGATTTCTACTGAACCTTACACTTATGTTATTCCATCATTCATTTAATTTCTAAAAAGATCCAGTTAGTGCAACCTAGCTTGCCCTGTGAGAACTCCTCTAAAAATTGATGCAGAATCCAGTTTAATTTATAAACTCCATAGCCCAATGGAATTATAACACTCAAATAAACCAAACCTTTAAAACAAAACAAACAAGTACAATCATAACTAGCCTAAAACTTACACTAAAACAAAGCTAAATTAAACAAAGAGATCCCTCTCTAAAGCTGGCAGGGCTAGATCCCAGCTTCCAAAGTAATTTTGATGTTGTCTTATGTGTTTACTCCCTTAACCTCAAAAATACAAAAAGACAACAGACGGTCCTTGAAATGAAAGGTTTTATTGATGATAGTCATCACTCCTCTTGGACAAATTATAGCTCTTTGTTTTTTGTGATCATTGTCGAGTGTTAGTTTTTTCTTTTTTGGCTTTTCTCTCCATAGAGAAATTGAGTGATCATCTTCTCTCAACATATTTGAGGATTTCTTGTCTAGGCTTGGTTAGCTAAGTGGTTTTTTCTATGGTTTTGTATTCAATGGGAGAGGTTTTGTAATATCTAGTTTTTCTTCTATTTTGGGCTTTATTTCTTTTTTTCTATTTTGGTGTTTGTGTGGTGTGGGGGGGGGGGGGGGCGCTAGTGGTGTATATTTCTACGTGGCTTATGAATATAATGGATTGAGGGGGGACGGTGACACCATTTGGGTGTTGCGTTCATTTGTGAACTGTGGGAATAAGGCAAAGCAAGTCCATCCCGACTATCTATTCTCCGTAGAAAATTGTCCTTTCAACATCCACTACAGATTGGTCCTCTCTGCAATCATGCATTCATATCACAATTGAAAAAGCTAGTATTACAGATTCTAACGATAACAAGCATAGTGTTTTGGATAGTCCTCATCACAATAGCAGAAGATCTTGCATCCAGTCTTAATGTTGGCTCGTACACGAATATTATTGAAGGATTTGCAACCAATTCAATTACTATTACCAATCTATTATGTTGTTCGTGGACAGACCCGTTCACTCAATTATGCCAAGTTCTTCATGTCTCCCTTGGTGAAACTAATTATGATTATGAACAAAATGAACCCCAAATGCAACACTGCAATTCTCAAACATCGTTAACCCACATGCAATCATAGCATAACAACAGTGGAAAGATGAAAGAATAGAACTTAATGAATATTTGAAGTGAGAGGTTTCGACAGCTTTAGGATAAAGTAGGGACAAATGGGTGGGCTATGCTAACATTACCTCCAATGCAACACCTGTAACTACCACGTTACTTCCAATGCAACATCGGTAATGGAGTCTTTGATGCGATAACATTAAGACTAAGAAATCTCTAGATTTTTAGGGCTTTTAATTAGAAGATATTCCCCGTAAAGTAGCTACCAAAAAGAAAATTAACGAAGCAGTATTGGTAGGAGGTTCTACTCACATTCCAAAGGTACAAGAGCTCCTCTAATTTTTCTTCCTTTGAAAGAAACTTCGAAACAACATAAATCATGATGAAGTTGTTGGACATGGAACTGTAGTTTAGGCAGCTTTCATGAATAATGGAGGCATCTACTTAGTCCTTCAAGACATTACACTTTTGAGTATTGGAATCAGAGTCATAGGGGGTCTCATCTCTGCAGTCGTTCCCAAATTTTCTCTCATTCCAACTTGAAGAGAGCATTATTAAGAAAAAAAATTGTGATAATTAGGTAGAAGTGACTTTTGTGGTGTATGAGGCGAGAGAGAAATAGTTGCAAACAACAATTTACTAGGTGAATTTTAGTTGAGTATAATTCCAGCAGCTTGTTGTTGAAGTTTTCTTTGAAGTGCAGCTCTACAAACATAGGCTTATGTGTTAGCAAGACAAGGTCATTCACCATTAATCTTGCAGCCTCTTCGTAAACTTGAATGGTGGCAGAATCACCCTCTACACGAATTATTTCACCGATAAGATTGTCATGACCAACTCGAACAAGCTGATTCATAGTTGCCCCTACCATGCCATTTGCCATAACAACATGTCCTGACACCTTTCGAACGTATCCATACTAGCTCTCCTTCTCAGATTCCTCGAAGGTTGTCAATTTATCTCCATATGTAGAGGACATGTTTTCTACTCCATATTGCAGTAGAAACCCACAAATTAGGAGCATAAAATCTCAATTCAATGGTGTAGCTTCCAGGGAATCAGAAATTTTCCTCAGAGGGTCTTGCCGAGGATGGCGCAACTTCCAAGGAATCAGAACTTTACAAGGAAAACAGTGTTGTATTATTTCCTGTACAAGGCAAAGGGGATGACGACTGAATAATTGGGCATAGGGACCGGTGACTGAAGAACCATGCAGGTTCATAACAATGTGCAAAAAAATGACTACATGGTCAAATATCATTGAATGGAGGAGGACAAAATTTACGTTCACTGATTTGTCAGAGTGAACAATATTTGCACATAGAGAACCCACATAGAGAATGCCTTTGGATTAATTAAAACAATAACGATATTTGAATATTTCATGTTTAAATTTAATCAATAAGTGTGTACAAATTTAAGACTTTTAAAAAAAATAAGCATATACAAATTTAAGACCTTTTAAAAATTAAATCTTTAGATGTAAATTTATTTTAATTATAAAATATAGAAATATTACTTAAACATTAAATTTCTCTCAATTTTTATAATTTAAATTATAATAGTTATATTCATTTTTAATATAAACTAGAGAAAAATACATTAAAACCATTCTCAGCTTTTGTAAATTCGAAATTATAATAGATTTATACTATTTTTTTATTATCTATTGTTTATATTAATTATACAGCAAAAACTATATCCTTTATATAGATAAACATTTTTGGGTGCTTTATAACTTCGAGGAAGTTAAAGTGTTAGAGTATTCATGGGGTTTAGGCCATCTGACAAATAATCAAGCAAGAGCCTATGGTCTCTATCAAGATATTCAACTAGCTAAAGAAATCAAGTCAAGCTGCTCGTTGTATTGGGAGATTATATCCTCATAGTAGAGAGGAGAGAATCAGTTGGGAGGACATCCAATTGTAGAGAGTCAAGCCTCTTTGTAAGTTGTGCAATTGTTGCCTTGTGATTCACCCCTTTAGAGCATTACTATTGAGGCCACCAACTTGGAAACTTCCAAGAAGATGAACTTTGTTATCTCTATCCTTGAAAACCCAACTATCAATATGCAAATAAACAAGGATTTTGATTTTGAATCCCAGGGGGATCATTGAGTAGACACAAAGTTCTTTGCTCAAAATTGAATGTTATAACAAACATAAATTAAGAAGACCCCTGTCCATAATGAACACGAGGGTAGAGATATAATCTTGTATCCACAGATTCATAGAGAAAACCAATTCAAGTGATGCCTTGTCGGCAAGGGATACACAATAGAGCAAATACACCACTTCCACCCACAATTATTCTTTGAGACCAACAAGACCTTTCCAACATCATACTTTGATATACATTGTTTGGCTAGTGCAACATTGTACACACTACAAAATATACTTTTCAAATTTCTTAAAGATAAACTCACCATAATGATAAACTAAACTTGGCAATTAACCAACTTACGAATAGACAAAGAACCGACAGAAATAAAGTGCACACCCAACTCCAGACACACTAGAGATTGACGTAAAGAAGAGATGCTTGACTCTCATTGAACGTCACAATATCCTATCTTGAGTTGAAGGAAAACAACCCTTTCTCCCCAAACTCACTACTTATAATGGAAACTTGCCCGACCTATGCACAATGCATTCACCTTATCCTCACTTTGAATTAACATGTTCATGACCATTATACACAAGAGAATTGCGGCGATGAGATTGGCCCAAGCCATCCCTTTATAATATTCCCATACTCACAAATTAACCCAATTCCATCAAGCTTCATTAATATCCTACCATGCTAAATAATATCAACCCACATAAGCATGATTTGGGATAAGGGGTAATATGTACTTTGATACATGGAAATGACGTCCTTCCCGAGCTTCGAAGCTAGTGAAATGACATAGGAATAAATGTTAGAATATCTTGCATGACATCGTTTCAAAGGGGTTGCCACGTTGTGCCATAACCCCCTATTTTTGAACTTAATAATTGGTCTTTTTGAACTAGTTTATTTTTATTTTTAATAATTAACTCCATCTATTTATAGGGAATTAGAGATGGCGTGATATGACCATTAACTTTTAGATCAACCATTTCTAATTTACATCCCTCATTTGCACAAATATCTACTTTTTTTATTAAGTCTCTTAGGACATCAAAGTATGTTATGAAGAGATTCCTTCATTAGTTCCTTTGATTCTTTTCAGAATGTTCTCTAGAAATTTATCCTTCGGGGAGGACCCCTTGACCAGAGTCTGAAGAAAGAGGAGAGAATCTCCCAATATAATGAGCGACTTGACTTGATTTTCTTTGGTTAGTTGAATCCTTGAATAGAGACCATATATTTTAGCTTGATTATTTGTGAGATGGCCTAAACTCCATGAATGTTCTAACACTTTAACTTCCTCGAGGTTATAAAGCACCCAAAATAATTTATTTATATTAAAAATAATAATTTGTTGTATAATTATATAAATAGTTATATTAAAGAATTAATATAATCCATTGTAATTTCAAATTTTTAATCAAAAAAGTTGAGAGGGATTTATTTACTTTTCAAATTAAAAGTTTCTTAAGTTTTATATTAAAAAATAAATTTACAGCTAAACAAATTTCTTTTTCTCAATTACTAAAACATGATTTTTTCAAATATAATAATAATCTTATTATAATAAAATAGATTTATAATTTAGAAACATAATATTATATTGACATGTCTTAGAGAGATCATTCCATATTGTTAATTCTATGAAAAATTTTAAAATATATACATTTTTTTCACAATTTGTATAATTCTTATAATTTTAATTTTTTTAATGTGACATGTATATAATAGATTTTATACAAAAAAGAGTGCTTAGAAAAAGAGTGAGTTTATTGTAAATATTAAGTTTTCATATGATTATTAACTAGATTTCATGTAGAAATTCCCATTGTAGATCACCTGATAATGTATTATACTAAAGCAAAATACTTGATCTACTTCTATAAACAAACTTGCGGAAGCTTAATCGATTACGAGCAAGATCAAATAGAACACATATAACAGAGAATGAGAAATTAATGACACATGAACACATAAGAATACTCTGGGGAAAGCCATAGCTAAAAACCTCGATCTCTGTATTATCATACAAGTGGAAATATGTTCGAATTACACAAAGCTTTAGCTCAAATGCTATTCATCTCTTAGTACAATCTCTCAATACAGCTCACAGACTGAATAGACACAACATATGTCTTCCTCCAATCCTCCAAGCCTCCTATTTCCTTGCGCAGTTTCTCCTGGGGTCCAATGCTACCTCCTCTGTGAATTGGCCTCATCACACACTCATCAAACTCAGAAATAACTGCACAATCCTCAAGGAATGAATTCCTTCTGCATGCAAGAGATATCATCAATGGAATATTCTTGCAATTGATAGTACATTGTCCCATCATCTGATCTCAACTAGGTCTCTGACTGAACTGACATGCATGAGTTATTTATAAGAGAATATTCAGTTATCAGAAGTGCAGCAGTTACATGCATGCATGCATTAACTAACTGAACTCACAATCAATTCCACAAATTGTTGGAACTAATCTAACTGGACTTAACTCAGTTAACTAGCTAACTAATTACAACTCAAAGTACAACTCATCTTGATCTCCTTTAATCAAGGGATAACTTCCTCAATCAAAGGGGAAATTGTTGCATGTCTTCACATAGACTTCATGTTTGATTTTCTACAACTAATTAACTCAAGATGAATTAATTAATTATTTACAAATAGTTCTAAGATCAAATTCGAATTTTAATTCTCAATTTTAGTTTAGGGAATAACTAAAATTGGAATGTATCCCGAAATGCTATTTATAGCAATGCTATTTTTAACACTTCTATTTTTAGCATTTATTGTTGTTATTTTCAACACTCCCTCTCAACAGCAAAGGGATTATTAGTCACCCCAATCCTGTCTTTGTGGAACTCGAACTGGCATTTTGACAATGCCTTAGTCAAAATATCGCATCCTATTCCTTGGTCGAAACATACAGCAACAACATGATCCTCTTCACCACACAGTCTCAAAGACGATGATACCGGATATCAATGTGCTTGGACCTGTCATGAAAAATTGGATTCTCAAAGAGTTTGATACAACTCTGATTATCGCAGTAGATCACAGTTGGATCCATCCTCTGACCAAACAATCCCACTAGAATCTTCCGCATCCAAATGGCCTTGCATGCTGCCTGACTGGCAGCCATGTATTCAGCCTCTGCTGAGCTAAGTGCAACTGACCTCTGTTTCCTGCTATACCAGGAAAATGCAGTTGAACCAAGGTTGAAGATTCCTCCAGAAGTGCTCTTCCAGTTTGATGGACTCCCCTGCCCAATCTGCATCTGTGAAGCCCTTAAGCTTCACTCCCTTTGTCCATCTGTACGACAATCCATACTGAGATGTGCCTCTGAGGTATCTTAGCACATGCTTCGCTGCCTTCCAAAACAACTTGGTAGGCTGAACCATAGCTCGACTCAACTAGTTCACCGCAAAGCATAAGTCTGGTCGTGTGCTCGCTAGATACATCAATGAATCCACAAGCTGCTGATAAATAGTAGCAGCTACTATCTCACCTGAAGTAGCATCCTCCTTCCTCCAGTTACTAGCTAGAGGAGTCTACATGGGCTTGCACTTCTCCATGTGGAATCGCTTGAGTATCTCATTGGCATACTTGCCTTGAGACACAAACACTTCCCCATCCTTCTACCACACTTCCATGCCTAGAAAGTAGTGCATAAGACCCATGTCTTTCATCTCAAACCCTCTTGCAAGGTCCTCCTTGCAAGACTTGATCAACTAATTATCACATATCAAAATCAGATCATCCACATAAAGAACAATGATCAATGGCTTACCTTCTACCATGATGTGGTAAAGGTTTACATCTACTTCACTCTTTTTTTTTTTTAAGAAGTCGGTTGCTATGCATTATATTGAAAAAAAGGTGGATTTCAAGTCCACTAATACATAAGTTATGCAAGATGAGAGAAAAACAAGGGGTTTACAAAAAGAGGCGACCCCTTTGTTTCTTAACTTGCTTTGGCTGCTACTTCTAAACACAAAACTACTGTAAATTCGAACAAAGGATGATGATAAAAAGATACATTTAAAATACATTTAGTCAATCATAATGTGTTGAATCTGGCGAGCCGTTGATTCTTCCGGGTTCTCCTCCTTGCCTTCTTGCTTGACACTGGAGGAACTTGAGGCTTCCCCTTTGTTGAATTTTTCCATCATGTAGCGCAGAATGGAGATTGACTCCTCTGCGTGTCCACAGCGATTTGTAAGAAGTCTGAACTGTTCTTCCAGAGAGGCTGCCTTATGCATAAAGAGCTGAATTTCAGCTTTGTATTTTTCTGTGTTGATTCTGTCCTGCTCGAAGAGCCTCCGTCCTTGTTCTTTTAGCTGTCTATCATGCTCTTCAAGTCTATCTTCCAGCAAGGTCTGCTTTCTGTCAAGTAAGGATTGCTGAGCTCTGATTTCTTCCATCTCCACTTGCAGGTCGGCGCAGTGGAAGCAATTTTCGCTGCGCGCCATTGAGGTGAGGATTTTGCAGGTGTAGGAGTTGGTGGATGTTAGGCAGCAGTGAATGGGAGTACGCAGAGTAGGTGATATCTGACAGCAGGAATGAGTGAAACCCGCAGTCAGAGCTTCTGCTGTGAGAGAATTAAAGGAGAGAGTAGGCGTTTCCTTAATAGACGTTGAGAGCAGATGAGGTAAGGAGGGATCGAAAAATAAGGAGGAATCAAGGGCGCTGTGGGAGATGGGGGAGCAGGGGAGCTCAGAACCAGAAGGGGTCGAGAAAATGGTGAGGATAAAGCTAGTCGGGCGCTGCCAAGAATAAGAGAGAGCTGATTGCTGAAGGTGGAAAAAAAGAGGGCAGGGAGGCGAGGAGGTAGGGAAATCGGGGAGGGTTGAGCGATCAGAGGGCGACCAGGGGAGGGAGATTACCGGGAGTAGGATGAAACAAGTCACGAATGAGCAGAAGCTCACATCGACAGCCCTGATGTACCTGAGGTTCACCTAAACAGTAAACAATGTGAGATAAAACAACAAGATATAAGCTGAAGATGGGAAGCGATACCAGAGAGCTTCGTTCCTTCTGCTGCTGCTACGGTGGCTAAGACTGCTATCATCCAGGCGAGGAGTATACTCTGCTTCATGTTGAGCGATGATGGTGGTATATATAGTGCAGCTTGGGAAGGGGAGGGAAGCCCAAAACAGGTTTGGGATCACGAGATCCATAAGGTCCTGATCTAGATCCCTCAGAAGATCGAAAAACTTTGCACAACCAGACCTGATGCCGGCTGTCGAATGATTAACTTTGACTGAGAGACCATAAATTATCTTCTTCGAGGAGCTGATACGACGGATTGGAGGTTGTCTGATATTTGGCAGATTTTCTTCTGCTGAGAAGAGTACGCCCACCGCGCAGATATAGATAGTGCGAGGCAGGGCATAAAGTTGATTTTTTTGGTTCATGGAAGAGGGTGGAATTCCTCTCTTTCCTTACACTTTAAGAGACCTTCCTGTTTTCCAACTGCCTTATTGGCATGCTTATCAGCTTGCGAGTTTAGATTGCGCAGGAGATGGTAGAATTTAACATCTTCAAAACTGTCAAGGAGCATTTTGATTCGATCAATATGTTGCTGAAGGCTTCTGTTGGGAGAGCAGAGATTATAGTTCATAAGCCTGATAATTATTGAGGAGTCTCCAAACACAAGAGCTTTCCTGATTCCCAAAATTTTTAATTGAACTAAGCCTTGATAAAGGGCTAGAGCTTCAGCTAGATTGTTGGATTTCCGTCCCAAGCTCCATTCATAGTTGCAGATTTCCTCGCCATGTTCATTTGTGATCACCCCTCCCGCGCCTGCTTGTCCAGGATTGGATTTGGAGGCTCCATCAAAATGAAGAGTTGGATAGTGACTCTTTTGTATCCACATATTGAATTCACTTTCTGAGAGTCTGATCTCCCATTCCTTCACTTTGATTTGTTTCTGATTGTTGGATTTCTGGGCTTCTTGAGGCTGTCCTGGTCTATCTAGAATATGTCTGAGAACTGATCTTTCCTCTACAGTATAGTCTGCTGCTTGAATTCTCTCTTTGTAATTTGCTGCTATTGTCTCTTGTGCCAATGTGTGAGCTTTGTTGCAAGTCATCCTTACATTGCTATCCTTATTTTGAAAGATCTTCTTATTTCTTGTGAGCCATATTTTCCAGAGGAGGTTAAGAGGAATTATGGCCCAAATCCTTTTTACTATCTTGCTTCCATTCTTTCTCCAGGGGCTGTTTCTTCTCCATGCATGGATTGTTTCAGGAATGCTTTGTTGAGGTTGCCAGTTTATATTGGCTAAGGAGGACAGGCAGATCCAACATTGTTTGGCAAAGGGGCAGTCCAGAAACAAGTGTTGGATAGTCTCCTCAGCTGAACAGCAGTTGGGGCATCTTGAGGGGCCATTAATTCCTCTCTTTTTTAAGTTTTCAGCCGTGAGCACTTTTCCTTTTAGCAGCAGCCAATTGAAGAATTTGACTTTGGGAATGGCCTCCGAATTCCATGTTATCCGCCAGTGATTCCAAGTAGGGGTCTGATGAATGTCATTGCAGATATACTGATATCCCGATTTGATAGAGTAGTTGGAGCCCGTGGGATCCCATCTGAACCCGTCTGTTGCTCCTTTTCTAATGGGAGCTCGGCTCTGAAGGTTATTTTGAAGAATTTTGAGGCTTGGTTCAAGAACTGGAGGAATGGGTGGAAAATCCCATCCGATCCATGCACCAGTGTTATCATCCCACTTCAAAATTTGATTAAGCTTCTGGATACCTTTGCAATTGAGGTGATGGATGATGGGAATTGCTTCGTCAATTGATTTTAAGGGAGGGAGTCCCATTATTTTTTTGTGGCAAAATCAATAGAGTCTCCTCCTCTTGGAACCTTCGAAGTGTTGTGACTTAGATGGGGAATGGCTTTCTTACAGAGCTGCCAAATTTTAGTAGCCTCTCTTATGGGAATATCAGCTTCCAGAAGATTTTGCCTTTTGCTGCTAAGGTATTTACATTCAAGGACCTGTTTCCACCAAGCCTTGGGTTCAGAGATCAGCCTCCAAGCAATTTTGATTCCAAAGGCCAGATTTAGGATTTTGGGGGATCTTATTCCAAGACCTCCTCTGTCCTGGGATTGAATTACACTTTTCCAGCTAACCAGATTGAACCTATTTTTCTCTTTTTTGCCTCCTTGCCATAAAAAATTCCTGATGGCGGTTTCCAGCTTGTAATGAAAAGATGCAGGGGCTTGGTAAAGAGTGAACCTATATAGAGGGAGAGAAGAAATACCTGATTTCAAGAGAATTATTCTGCCTGCGGGGTTGAGCCATTGAGTTCCCCATTGTTGAATCTTCCTCTTGACTTTATCAAGGATTTCATTCCAAGTGTTAGCCTTTAGAGACCCCATACTCACCGGCATTCCAAGATAGGTGAAATGGTCCCAATTAATTTTGTGAGCAACTCCAAAGATATTGGCTATACTGTGAGCAGTTTGAGTGGAGATATTCCAACTATAGATGCAACTTTTCTGATAATTGATCTCTCCCCCTGAGAACTCCATAAATTTGTCAAGGAGGGCTTTGAATCGTTTTGCAATAGTAGTGGAAGCACCCCCAATCAGAAGGGTATCATCAGCGAATTGGGAGTGGTTGATGTTCTTGACTCCATTCCCAAATTTGATGCCTGGGATGAGACTAACTCTTTTGTTGTAGTCAAGCGCTCTGCTAATAGAATCAACCATCAAGATAAAGAGATAAGGGGAGAGAGGGCATCCTTGCCTTAATCCTCTGGACGATTGGAAGGCATCACAAGTGCGCCCATTGATCAAAGGAGAAATCCACGGTTCAGAGATACAAGCTGCAATGGTGCTAATGAAGGATGAGCTAAATCCAATTTTCCTCAGGACCGCGAATAAGAATGAATGTCTTACTCGGTCAAAGGCATTGGCTAAGTCGAGCTTGAGGACGAAACCTTTCTCTTGCCTGGATATACTCGAATGGATGGCTTCTTGAACGAGGATTATTGAATCATGAATTTGTCTATTGGAGAGGAAACCTCCTTGATTTTCAGAGATGAGAGAAGGAAGGAGGGGCTGAAGCCTGGAAGCTATGATTTTTGCAAAGATTTTATAAGAAGTATTGCAAAGAGATATGGGGCGAAACATGGAGAAGGTGGTAGGCCGGGTTTCCTTGGGGATAAGCGCAAGAAAAGTGGATTTTGTGAAGCCCCCCATTTTCTTTTTTCTTTGAATTCCCCTCAGCATCTTAACAAGATCTTTTTTGATTAGATACCAAAAATCTCTATAGAAATTGATTGGAAAACCATCTGGACCTGGAGACTTGTCCGGCTGTAAGGTCCAAATGGTTTTTTTTATTTCTTCCTCCGTGATTTCCTGGTTAAGACTGTCATTCATCTCTTGCGAAATTCCTTTTGGGATATGCTGTAGCAGTTCAGAGTAGTCGGACTCTTCATGATTTTTAGAGAGTAATTTTTTAAAGTGAAGAGAGGCTGCTCTTTTAATAGCTTCTTGATCATTATGCTAGCTGCCATTGCAATCTGTTATTGAAGTTACGTTGTTCCTTATTTTTCTGACTGTTGCCTGCTTGTGAAAATATGCCGTGTTTTTATCTCCTTCTTTTAGCCACAACTGTCTTGACTTGATTCTCCATTTGATTTCCTCCTCTCTCTTAGTGCGCATTAGCTGTCCTTGAGTTTCCCATTCCTCTTTTTTCAACTGAGGTGTAAGCCCTTGTTGCTCTATTTGGATTTGAATCTTATCCAATTCTTGCTGTAAATTTTTTTTGATTTTTTCAGGCTCTTTATAACTGATTTTGGCCCAATCTTTTAGAGCTTTCCTTGTGTTTTTGATTTTCATTTCCCAGATGAAGCTGGGGGAGCCTTCGATGTGCTGCTTCCAAGTTCCTTCTATTATGTCTACTACCACAGCGTTATTTCTCCAAAGAGGATTGTACCTGAATGGAATTGGACCTAATTGAGCATGGGAGTCCAGCGTTAGCATGATTGGGAAATGGTCCGAGACTGAAGAGCTGAGGACTTTGGAGTGGGCAGCAGCAAAGGAGGACAGCAAGGAGATATTGACTAGAATTCTGTCTAGACGTTCCATTATATTACCTGGCCCCAACCTCCTGTTATTCCAAGTAAATTTTCGGTTTTTAGGAATGATGTCCATCAACTCATGATCAGACATAATTCCCTCAAGCTGATTTCTGCAGGGATCGTGGGAAAAGTTCCCTCCTCTTTTTTCATTAGCGTGGAGGACTAAGTTTAGGTCCCCTGCTAGGATAACATTTGGATTCTGTTCCTTATTAATGTCTTCTTTCAATTCTTCCCAACATTGTTCCTTTTCTCTAAACTGATTGGGAATATAAACGTTGTAAATAATGATATCACAGCTCTCATCTTTTTGGACTAAATTAATCTTTAACCAATTTTGATTAAGGGAAAATGACTTACAGTCCCAGTGATGGCTGCTCCACATGACCGCAACTCCTCCTGAAGCTCCTCTAGAGTCGTTGCTGGTCCCTAAGAAATTTTTTTGAGCGTCCACAATTTTCTGCATATCACTTTGACTCTGTTTAGTTTCTTGAAGTAAAATAATATCAGGCCTTTCTAAATGGATCAGATCTCGAAGGGCAGCTGTTTTAGAGGGGTGCCCCATACCCCTACTGTTCCATGATAGAAGCTTCATCATGGGACATTTGTTCGCAGAGGTGCTCGCCTCTCATAGTCTTTTCTTGATGATTCTGTCTCTTTAGACCCTGCGAAGAAGGAGTCCATTGGCGTTTGAAGTCCAAGGGCTATATCTTTTTGAATGTTCTCTTCACGAAGTTGCTTGGCTGTTTTCCGTCCTGGTCCTGATTTCTTGTGAAGTTCACTAGAGGCGCCAATATCCTTGGAAGAGTTTCTTGTTATTCTGGGGGGGGGAGGATCCGAGGCGGGCTAAGAGAGGGATATTGGGTCTTTAGAAGGGTCGGACAAATCAAGGGAGGGTTTCATCTGAGGATAAAATGAGGAAGGGGTTGGAAGTTGAGGGGGAGGGAGGGTCAAGGGAAGGGTTTGAGGGGGGGGAGGAGGAGGGGGTTTGGGAGGGAGGGAAGAAGAGCCAGGAATATCAGCAGAGGGAGCAGATTTGGATGAGGGGGATGCTTTCTTTTTTTTGACAGTTTCCCATTGGTCTCCTCGGTCTTCTGATTCCAGATTGGTGGTCTTAGAGCATCTGTTAGCGAAATGACCATATTCATGGCATACCTTGCATTTAAAGGGAATTTGCTCGTAGTCAAGTTGTTGTATGTAGCTCCACTCGTCCACCTTTAACTTGATGGCCTCCGGTAGGCCTTTCCCAAGATCCACTTCGACACAGATCCTCGCACAAGCTTGCATGTTGTCTTTTGGTTCACTTCTGTCAATGTATTTCCCGACGGCATTCCCAATAGCTTTGACAGATTCGTCTCCCCAGCAGTGTAAGGGTAGATGAGGAAGGCGGACCCAAACAGGAACTGCACTGGGGATGTCGAGCTCAGGATCGAAATCAGGGGTCCATTTGTTGAGATACAACCCTCGAGAATCCATGAAATAGGGCCCGTTCCTGAAGATTAGGTCTTTGTCTTCTTTGGTTTCAAAGTGAAATGTATAATAGCCTTTGCCACAAAAACGAATCGAGATCTTTCCCTGAGTTTTATCGGTCCAATTTCGTTCCACCCATCGCTGCACTGTTTTTGGTGAGGGCCACAATCCTGTGAACTGTCCTATGAGACCTTTTTCCGCAAGAGACAAGGCTACCATTCGAGGAAGAGATGGAGGCAGCTGCACTTCTTGAATAATATCCAGCTTCTTGACGAATTTTGAGATTGATGGTTTAGGGCGAGCAGGGGGGAGGGATCTTACCAGGGCGGAGAAGGCTTTCTCCGCATCTCCAAGGGGGGGCGCAATAGTAGCCATGGCTGCCAAGGCCCAGAGGTAGGCCTCGCAGCCCAGGCCGAGGCGAGGGCGTCGGGCAGCAGCAGGGGGCGGCTAGGTCTTCAGCTCCGCGTGCGCGCTCCAGCAGTCTCTTTCATCATCCAACTAACAATTCCCCTACATCTACTTCACTCTTGGTGAAGCCCAACCTGGTGAAATAACTGTCGATCCTGGTGTACCAAGCACGAGGTGCTTGCTTCAGCATGTACAAAGCCCTCTTGAGTTGGCACACATGTGACTCACGATCGAAGGTCTCAAAACCTTATGGCTGCTCAATGTACACCTCTTCCTCAATCTTCCCATTGAGGAATGCAGTCTTCACATCGATATGATGGATCTTCCAACCCATCTAAGCTGATAGTGCCAACATCAATCTGATAGATGAGTAGCTTGCTACAGGAGCAAAGGTCTCATTGTAGTCGATCCCCTCGATCCGTGAGAAACCACGGGAAACAAACCTTGCCTTATGTTTCTCAACACTGCCATCAGCTGCCTGCTTTATCTTGTAAAGCCATCGGGGACTCACCACTGACTGGTCCTGAGGTCTTGGGACAACATCCCACACACTGTTCCGAATGATAGAGTCGTACTCCTCTACCATAGCATCAACCCAAACTGGTTGCTACACTGCTTCCTCGAATGAAGAGGGTTTGGTCGCTACACACTCCCCAACTAGGGCCATGTAACCAGTGTACCGCTCGGGTGACCTCCTCTGTCCACGCTGAGAAGATGGTTGTCCCACATTCTCTCGTGCATCCATCATCAACCTGCCAACTTCCCTTAAGTGTTTCCGCTCATCTCTGGAAGACTCATCATGAGTGGATGTCACCACTCCTGGATCCTCTGCATGTGGATGCTCTGCATTAGTCCGAGGCTCCTCCTCCTCAGGAATTGAAAGTTCCTCCTCTACATGCAACTTGAGCTCCCTCTCAAGTGATACTTGCATGGATTTTTGCTCATCGAACTTCAGATCTCTATGTACCATTGTCCTCTGACTAGTAGGCAGGAGCACCCGATAGTTGTGGGGTGTATCAGTGTACCCCACAAGTATCCCCAACTCAGCTGTTGGATCTAGCTTCTTCCGGCAATCTTTGGCCACATGGCAATAAACTGATGATCCAAAGATCCTGAAGTGGCTCACATCTGGTTGCTTCCCGGAAAAGGTTTCCATTGGTGTCTTCATCGCCAGTATACGGTGCAGGCTTTTGTTTTGCAAGTATACTGTTGTATTGGATGCCTCAGCCCACAAATGAAGTGGTAGGATTTGGTCATGCTACATCGCTCGAGCAGCTCCCACAATCGACCTATGCTTCCTTTCAACCACCCCATTCCGCTATGGGTTATGGGGTGCCATCAACTCCCATTTAATTCCTTCTGCTGCGCAAAAGTCCTTAAACTATTGGGAGACATACTCTCCACCATTGTCGCTACGCAAGGCTTTTATTTTCTTTCCAGATTGTTTCTCTACCAAGGCTTTAAACTCACAAAACCTTAAGAAGGTCTTATCCTTCTTTTGCATAAAGTAGATCCAACATCTACGAGAAAAATCATCAATAAAAGTAACCTAGTACCTTTGTTTAGCGGTGGAGGCTATAGAGAATGGTCCACACACATGTGTGAACTCGCTCTAGGATTTCTCCAGCTCTACTGTCTCATTCCTGAAAGGAAGATTTCGCATACTTACCCAAGGTACAACCTTTGCATGTGTCCGTCTGCTCCAGTTTTCCCTTGGGAAGTCCGGTAGAAATTTGTTGCATGATCTTTAAGGCCACATGGTGCAAGTGGCCCAATCTTCTATGCCATAGCTCGCCAACATCTTGGCTCTGCACCAACTCTACTTTGGAACTCAATGCAGCATAGTCGTCTACCTCCAGCTTGTAGAGATTCTTAACTCAAATCCCAATTCTCTTAGTCTGTCCAGTACCGATATGCCTCAGGAATACCTTTCCTTTACTAAAGACTACATCATAGCCTTTGTCTTCTAGCATAGCGACAGACACAAGATTCTTATTCAGACCAAGTACATACTTTACATCAGTTAGGGTGAGAAGAGCTCCATGCTCCCTCTGAAACACAGCCATACCTTCACCTGAAACACGATACTTTCCATCATCGCCCATCTCAATCCGCATCTGGAGATCCTTCTCCTCCAAGGTACTGAAAAGATTCTTGTCGCAAAACATGTGGAAAGAGGCTCTACTATCCAAGTACCAAACACATCCCACCATGGATGAAACCATGCATGCAATGAGAGAGAAATCCAATTCGAATTGTGAGGCCAGTGCCTCACCATCTGATCCCTTCTTGGATTTCTTCTATAGACAATTCATAGCATAATGGCCCACCTCATGGCAATGAAAGAATCTCACTTTTGATTTGTCAAACTTCTTCCCACCATGGGAAGAACTGGATTTGGAATGGGACGCCTTCCCTTTCCCTTTCCTCGCCTTACTCGCTAAGGTTAGATTTTCTTCATCATCTTGCTTTGATGAAGATCCATCTCTGGTGCTTCTTCTTATCTCCTCCTGCATCAGATCCAACCAAAGTCGTTCCCAATCTGGCAGTTTCTCTCTTCCATTTACCGAGTCTTGGTAGCTATGCCAACTCTTAGGAAGACTGAGGAGAGCAAGACTCACTATGTCATCATTGGCTATCGTGATCCCTACACTTCTAAGCTCATCCCTGCAGGTGGTGAGCTTGTTCAGATATGTAGAGATCGTGTCGCCCTTTTCACACTTGATTTTCCGAGGCTTGTCTTTCAGCGCCAACTTCTTCTGATCGCTGCTATTCTGATATAGATCTTTCAATGTTTTCCACATTGAAAACGATGTCTCCTTCCCATGGAGACTCGAGACTATGTGGTCTCGAACTCCCTACAGAAGAATTCTCTTCACTCTAGCCGCACATTTATTCCATTCCGCCAATTCTGTAGCATTAGTTGCTGCTGGCTTGGGAACTTCTTGATCAATGAATTCCTTCAAACCGTTGTCCTCTAATACTACTTCCATGCGATCCTTCCAGGATATATAATTCAAGCTGCCATCAAAGGCATACTCGAGTCTTAAACCGTTGAACGTCATTGGGGAAATTTGAGATGTGATAAGAATTCGAATTCTACAATCAGGAACTTCAAACTTTTCCTTTCTCCCTTCTTTGTATATTGTTCTTCACTTTGATTACCTTTGCTCCTATACCATGTAGAAATTCCCACTGTAGATCACCTGATAATGCATTATAATAAAACAAAATACTTGATCTACTTCTACAAACAAACTTGCCGAAGCTCAATCGATTATGAGCAAGATCAAATAGAACACATATAACAGAGAATGAGAAATCAATCACACATGAACACAGAAGAATACTCTGGGGAAAGCCGCAGCTAAAAACCCCGATCTCTATATTATCATACAAGCGGAAATATGTCTAGATTACACAAAGCTTTAGCTCACACGCTATCCAGCTCTCATTACAAACCCTCAATACAACTCACAGACTGAATAGACACAACATATGTCTTCCTCCAATCCTCCAAGCCTCCTATTTCCTTACACATTTTCTCTTGGGATCCAATGCTGCCACCTGTGTGAATTAGCCTCATCACACACTCATCAAACTTAGAAATAATTGTGCAATCCTCAAGGAATGAATTCCTTCTACATGCAAGAGATATCCTCAATGGAATATTCCTGCAACTGATAGTACATTGTCCCATCATCTGATCTCAACTGGGTCTCTGACTAAATTGACATGCACGAGTTATTTATGAGAGAATATTCAGTTATCTGAAGTAGAGCAGTTACATGCATGCATGCATTAACTAACTGAACTCACAATCAATTCCACAAATTGTTGGAACTAATCTAACTGGACTTAACTTAGTTAACTGAGCTAACTAATTACAACTCATCCTGATATCATTTAATCAAGGGATAACTTCCTTAATCAAAGGGGAAACTGTTGCATGTCTTCACATAGACTTCATGTCTGATTTTCTATAACTAATTAACTCTAGATGAATTGATTAATTATTTTACAAACAGCTGCTAAGATCAAATTCGAATTTTAATTCTCAATTTTAGTTTAGGGACTAACTAAAATTGGAATGTATCCCAAAATGCTATTTTTATCACTTCTATTTTTAGCATTTCTTGTTGCTATTTTCAACATTTCAATATTAGTTAAAGGACAATAGCTTGAGTGGTAGCTAGTAGGTTTAATTCCCCTTCCACCTTGGTTATATTCTCTAGAGACATGTTAGCTTGCATGGCAAAAATTTGAACATGTTGAAATTCATGACAAGCAATTCCTATAAGCCCAATGGGGTAGGCAAAATAATTTGATATTGAGGTGAATAGTAGCAACCATTGTGATTCGATCTTGGGTCTTGGAAAAAAGAAAAAGAAAAAAAAATGGAGATAAAAATAAAATATAAAAAAATAATTTAAATATGAAGTTTTGAAATATCATAGTTACAAATATGAATCGTCATTATTTAAATTTCTTTTAATGCCACGCACATAAATTGTTTGTAATTTTGTTAATAGGAACAAATTGCAAATATAACTTATTATTTTTATTATTTGTTTCATTTTAAATATATATATATATTATATATATATATATATATATTATATATTGCAATATAACTTATTATTTTTTATTATTGCTTTTTCACTTTTAAATAATATAATTATTATATATATTATATATATATATTTTTTTTTTTTTTTTTTTTTTTTTTTAATGACGTTTTTGATTGAGTGGACATCATGTTTTTTTGTTTGAATCAACGCTTCACTACAATTTAACCTAATGCTTCACCACAACACCTCCCCCGTACTAGGTTGTAAAGCACCTCTCGACGCAATAAGAATAATATAAACAAGGTTTAGGACCAGAATATTGTCCCACCCCCTTCGAAAATCTTTGCCTTCAAATCCTTGTATGCCAGGATGTTGCCATATGAAGTGCTCATCTTGTCATGTAGCTTCTTTCATAGACATCACCTTCTACTCCATGAAGTACTATTTGATGTGCCCCTTCCTATAATACTTATTACTATCAATATAGAATCAATTCAAGTCTTGGAATTAGTGTGCCCTCCTTATTCAATTATGGAGGTTCAAACTATAAGGGGAAATTATGCCCAATTGTCTTCTATAAGCAAGTGTCATGGAAAACCTTGTGAATGTGTGAAGAGGTGGGCAACTCAAACTCATAAGTTGATTTTTCTAAATTTATAAAGGACCTTGTAGGCCCCATAAAACTTTAGCACCATTTCCTAATTATTTTTTCTTTGAAGGTGGACTTCTTATAACATTGAAGTCATAGATATACCTACTTGTTAATTAAGAATTATTTATCATTATGGTGTTGATGTCCCTATTACTTCACCCCAATCTAAGCCAGCTAAATCTTTTCATTAAGTACTTGATCCAGGTGGATATTGGTGACCACCCGCTTATTCCACTTGGACCCCCACCATTATTTCTTTCAGGTTTTAGTTTCCTTAACTGTAGCACAATTTACTCCTTTTTTTTTGCGGGTCTTGAACTTCCAGAGCCATTTTGAGGCCCTAAACGACGTATTTTTGGCAATATTTCATTAGGTGATTTCCTTGAAATCATATTTTTAGTTGTAGTCCTCAAAGAGATATTTCCAATGAGGTATCATGCGTGCCAAATAGAGATAATATGACCAAGTTACGACCTCAGAAAGTTGGCTGCCCAACTAACCCTAATGGGGCCCATAAACTCTTGGTGTTACATCTCCTCGGGTTAGGGTTTTGGTTGTTTAGGGGTTTCTCTTATTGTTCAATAATAAAAAGGCCCTTAAGCCTCATTGTAACTCAGTTAAGAGGCATGTAGTCACCACATTTCTTCTCAGAGATAAGCTACCATCACCCGAGCTAGTCTCATTTCCATTCTGTTTGTAAGCATATTTCATTATTTGATATTAATGAAAGGAAGTGTTATTTCTTCTGCATCTCTGTATTTATGGTTATATCTGTAATTTGTTCCATTCCTGTTTAAATTCAGATTAGTACTTGTAGTGCCTCTTGAGTTTGTAAAAAATGAGAATCAATTCCCTGGACCTTGGAATAACTCTACAAGTTTTCACGTTCTCTTCACTTCGAATTAACATGCTCATGACCATTATACACAAGAGAACTATGACAATGAGATTGACCCAATCCATCCCTTTATCATATTCCCACACTCGTTGATTAACCCAATTCCACCACATTTCATTATTATCCTACCATGCTAGATAGTATCAGCTCTCGGAAGCATGCTTTGGGATGAGGGGTACTATGTACTTTGATGCTAAGAAATGACAACCTTCCGAAGCTTCACAACTAGTGAAATGATATAGGAATAAATGTTAGAATACCTTGCATGACATTGTTTCAAAGGGGCTGCCATGTTGTGTCATAGCCCCCTATTTTTTTGACTTAACAATTGGTTTTTTTTTTTTTTTTTTTAATGACCCAATGACTAAATAAGAACCGAGACGTATCATATTAACCATGGACGGAGTGAAAACTCCCTCGGGTTGCCTACTCCTTGAGCCTAACCAATACAAGCTAAGCGTGTCATTTAAGGGAATCAAACATGGGTGGTGAGGGAATTAACAACCCATCTTAACCACTTGGTCTACCCCTTAAAAAAATATTTTTATTTTTAATAATTAACCCTTGATGTCTCGGTCTTAGGCTGAACTATGAGTTTTGCAGACAGTTGCATATATCTGGGGAGGTTGTTAGTTCCCTATCAAATTTTCTTGTTAAAAAATAATTAACTCCAAACATTTATAGGGAATTAGTGATGGCGTAATATGGCCATTAACTTTTAGAGCACCTATTTCCAATTTACACCCCTCATTTACACAAATATCCACTTTTTTATTAGTCCCTTAGGACATGAAAGTATGACATTGAAGAGATTCCTTCAATGGTTCCTCTGAATCTTTTCAAAATGTTCTCTATAAACTTATCCTTGGGGGAGGAGCCCTTGACCGTATGATGAAGAATTAGGAGAGAATCTCTCAATACAAAGGGCAACTTGACTTGATTTTCTTTGGCTAGTTGAAGACCTCGATAGAGACCATATGCTTCTGCTTGATTATCTGTGAGAAAGCCTAAACCCCATAAATACTTTTAACGCTTTAACTTCCCCAAAATTATAAAGCACCCAAAAATATTTTTCTATAATAAAAAATAAAATTGATATAAACAACATATAAAAAATTATTATAATCGAATTATAAAAAAGTGAAAAAAATTAATATCTCAAAATAAATATTTTTTAAATTTTATTTAAATTTTTAAAAATTAATTTCAACATATTATTTTTTCTTACTACTTAATAAATTTTCTCCATACTTAATAAACATGACATTAAGATGAACTTATATTAATAATTATACATCTATTTTTTCTCTAATTTTCTACTGGAACTCCCTCTTCAAATCAAGATTTTTTTTATAAAGCATTAATATAAAAGAGAATATGATAATAGCTAACGCTAATAGAAGGTAATAATAGAAGATAATATGAAAATAGTTAGCACCTATTCCTCTTGTGGTGTAGGAGTTAACACTAATTCTTTGTGTGGTGTAGGAGACTCGTGAAGAGTTGACTTAATGGTTAAGAGCATGTGTTTCCTTCTAAGAGGTCACAAGTTCAAAATCAGGGGGTAGAGTATGTATGCCTTGCTAGACTTAGCAGTCAAATCGCTGTGCGGAAACTATGACTTTAAAATTGGATAATAATATTTAAATTAAGAAAAATCTTTCTTAGAAATCACATAAGAGAAAATAATTAAATTAAGAAAAGCCTTTCATTAGAAATTACATAAGAGAAATCTAAATTAAGAAAAGTGGTAGAAATCACATAACATAAATTTTTGGCCAATAATAATTAAATTAAGAAAAATCTTTCTTAGAAATCACTTAAGAGAAAACAATTAAATTAAGAAAAGTCTTTCATTAGAAATCACACAAGAGAAATTAAATTAAGAAAAGTCCTAGAAATCACATAAGAGAAATTTTTGGCTGAAGTTCATCATGAGGACGAGATCAAGAGAAAATTTCCAAAGGGCCATAGGCCTACAAATAAATGAATACAAATCTACTCTCTTACATAATGATGGCAATCTGGAATTAATAGAGTGGATATCCTCTCTCTTTGGGATTGAGGCGCGATCCATCAATCAAGGAATGAAATATTTAGGATTCCCGCTAAAAGCAAAATGATACTCTAAAAGGGACTGGCAGTGGATAATAGAAATATACTACAAAAAGATTTCGGTATGGGAATACAAATGCCTTTCAATGGCAGGAAGAGTCATTCTAGCTCAATCAGTCCTAACTCAACGCGCGGTATATTGGGCATATATGTTTTTTCTTCCAGCAAGCATTATTCAGAAAATGAACAAGACAACAACAAATTTTATTTGGGGTGGCCAGGTTGAGAAAAGAACATATCATTTGTCTAAGTTATCAACAATCTCGCTGCTGAAAAATCTTGGGGGATGGGGTCTGTTGGACCTACGGAGTTTTGGAAAGGCCCTTCTATGCAAATCCCTATGGAGAGGGATTTTCGGGGAGAGTCCATGGAGCAATACCATAGAAAAGAAGTATATGGGCAGTAAGGATATCTCATATTGGTTCAGGATGGGAAGGATCAAATCCTTTTATGGTTCAACAATATGGCTAAGTTTCCGTAAGATAGAAGGGTTATTCTTAAAGAATCTGATTTGGAGTTTCCAAACTGGCAGCAAGATTTTCATAGGACTTGATACGTTCTTGAGGGGACAGGAGGAAATCACACTGCGTGAGACACTCCTTAACTTTTTCCACAAAAAAGGGTATTTTACCTGGGACAAACTTATTGTAGAATGGCATGGATTCGTCCCGATTTGGAAGGAAGATGGCAATATGGGGATGACTGAAAATGTGGCAAGACAATGGAAGAATTTAAAAGTTTGTCTGAGTAACTGCGGAATATATTGCTCTTTAGATATTGATGTCCTACATGGAAAGATATAAAAGGGATATCCCAGGTACAAGTAAAGGATATTTACCTGAATCTGATAACCTCAGGAAGTGCCATTCCCAGCTCTATTTTTCCATCAACTTTCTGGAAATCAGGATGTCTCTCCAAATCTATTTTTTTCTCCTGGCTGGTATTCCACAATAAAAACTTATCTTGGGAAAATTTAAAAAAGAGGGGCTGGCAGGGCCGGGTCTTTGCTCAATATGCAAATTTGAGGATGAAACAAACTGTCACATGTTCCTTCTCTGTCAGAAAACGCAGCAGCTATGGCAAGCTCTGGAAATATATTATGGATTCCCTCATGCTTCTCACACATCTATTCAAGAGGCTTTTATCTGGTGGAGCAAGCAAAGGGAATCCTGGAGGCCGATTTTCATCATTACCTTATGGTGCATATGGAGATGGAGGAATAACAAAATTTTTAAGGAATGTAAGGAGCCTTTTATGGGAATCATCCAAAGCATATCTTCTCTTTTCGACTCCTTACCTGAAAAGCCTTCCAAGGAAAAAATATCAAATCACAACATGGATGATCTGTGTCATAACAAGTTCCCGAGAGCATTCTTTGATGGAGTGGTGCAAAATTACTCATGTGGCTGTGGAATCCACATCATCTTGGATGAAAATACTCATTATATTATTTCATGGAATGGAGGAAAAGGATCCAACTGCAAAGCGAAGGCGATGGCTCTCGCGGGGCTTCTCTCCTTCTGTATTTTCTTTAACATCCAGTCTGTCTCAATACTTGGGGATTCCAAAGTAATGGTTGATTTTGTTCTGGGAAAAATCCATATTAGCAATCCTCACCTTGCAGGTTGGATGAACAGGATTGTATCTCTATGGGAAAGGATGGAAGGATGTTCTATACAACACATTTACAGGTTACAAAACAAGAAGGTAGACAGCTTATCAAAGGAAGGCCTGTTAACGACTCCTGGTATATGGCACATGAAGGTAATTTCAGATAAGCAAGTGTTCTCTATCACAAAATTTTCTTTACCTGATGCACAATATCATTTTGAGGGTGTCAGGTATGTTTTTTGTCTTTTCTGTCCTCACTGTCCTCGTTATGATTTTGTCAATCACTTTTTGGAATCTCTATACAGCGCTGCTTCCTCCACGGAGGATCATAGTACTCCAAATGTTTGTATGTACAAAATATCGTCTCTGCGCCTTCTATTATAGAGAATATGGCTGTCTATTTAGATGATTATCAGATTTATGTTTTTTGGGGATTATAACTTCTATCCTCTTCTCAATTTCTTTCTGTAACAGATTGCCCATCAATCTGTTTTTAGTTCATATGTAGTTTTCCATCTGGCAAATGTATTTCTAATCATTATATTTCTTATATAATATAATTATGCTTTTTCATTCCTATTTCTATTGGCTAAAGTTCATAATGAGTACGAGATCAAGAAGCAATAGCAAATAGAAAACAATATAAAAGACCATGTTTTACATTTTGTTTATTTTATTTTATTTTTAAAATCACCCATGTTCAATTTATTCTAAGCAACTTTGGTTAGTTTAATTAAGTTTTAACCAAATTGGACGTTTGCCCACGATTTATCTTATTTTAGTTTAACTAATACATGAGAAGGTTTTGGCCACTTCGAGGTTTTGTTGAAATGAAGCACTGCTGAGAAGATCCAATTGCCCTAAAACTAACCCAAATCAAAAAAACAGGAGATCGGAAGATCCAGAGAGCGAGTGCAGACTCGACAATGGGGATCCCAAAGACATCAAGGAAGGGCAAGAAGGCGTGGCGGAGCAATATCAGCACTGCCGATGTAGACAATTTCTTTGTCCAGGCCGACAAAGACGCTCGCAGCGGTGGCCCCCTCACTGATGTTAGCAGCGACTCCCTCTTCTTCTTGGACAAATCCAAAGGTCTTCGTTTCGATACCCCTACTGTACTTTTCCATCTTTTAAAAAATTTCTCAGACTCCTTAATTGTTCTCCGACTGAACGCATGCAGATTATTCAATTAAGAGGAAGATCGAGAAGCACAGGAGCAAGGTTCTTCACTATGACAGCATACTGCAAAATAATCCCTTCACTAGTCCTATTCCGACTTCAAAGAAGAAGAAGCAGCCGCCTAGGACTAAGCCTCCTCCTACAAAAACTCCAAGTCTAAAGCCTGCCGAGGTACTGCCTTTTCAATTCTTATTTGTTTTGGAGTCCCTTTATTGATTCCTGACCTACCGACAACTTCTGTTATTCAACTGCATTTTAGTTAAAAGTACTATAGCCAAAATATTATTGCTATCGTGAGGACTTACTATAACACGACTGGAACTCAACCACCCACCTTCACACACATATGGTGTATGCATATATATGTATGTATTTGTGTGTTGCTGTATGGCTGTATGTACATACATTAGGGGACGGGGATTGTAGGGCACATCCCCTTTTCCCGGGGGCATACGTTCTGCTCCCCTGGGACATCAAGTGGAAAATGGGGGACATTCAGGGAAACTTACCCAACATCCATAGGGACAGCCAGAGATCCCTCAATTGTTTCGGGTTTGCCCGGCTGCACCCTGACTAAATTTCTCCTCTTAGGCGCCAATTTTGTGAGAAGGAAGAAATGGCTTGACAAAGTTAATTTAATATCTGTGTAAACAAACACTAGAGTCACAAAATTTGGACTCGGCAAATCCAAAGTAGAGAATCAACACGACGTCTGGGCAAAACTCGACATTAACTTGTCTTATTAAAATACGAGGGAACACACACTAAAAAAATCAGGGAACATAAACTTAGCAAAACCAGACAAAACTCAGCACAGTAAAGTAAACTAGTTAACCAAAACCGAGTCTGATCGTTTTTGACCAGGGGTTTGACTCAGCTCGCTAGCTTGGAAAGAGGAGTTCACCCCGAAGTGCTCGTAGAATTATTTATTCCCTAACATCCATGGGGACAGCCAGACATCTCTCTAACTGTCCCGACGTTGCCTATTTGTTGTCAACATTTATGCCTCTTAGGCATCATTTTTATGAAGAGGAAAACAATTACCCAACATAGTTAATATAGGATGTGTGTATACACCAAAAGGCACACGATCTGAACTGCACAATAACTCGGTCAATCCAATGAGGAGACTGAACTCAATGACTTTGGCAAATCTTGACAATAACTTGTCTGATTAGAAAGTCAGGGAAATACACTCAAAAAATTCAGGGAAAATAAATTTAGTAACACTAGGAAATTTTTATCAAAGCTCAGCAAATCTAGTGACCAAATTGAGTCTGATCAATTTTGACTAAGCTTGCTAGCTTGGAGAATGGAGGCAACTTGGGATTACTTGCAGAGATATAGAAGTCCCGTTTCACTGATATCCATCAATGGAACTAGTCTTGGAAAAGAACAAGCCCTTGAAAGTTGTAGTATGCTATACAGTGGTTTAGTCCAATTACAAATAAGTTAATAACATAGTGCAACATCAACAAATTAGATAACATTTGCTTGCATGAATTAAAAGAATTGATAATCAACAGAATCAACTCAAACACATCAAAACTACCATGGTATATGAATTTGGAACAAGTCAGACTAGAACATTCTAATGGTTGAAGTATCAGATTTTTACCTGCTGCTCTGTAGCTATTTTTTTAAGCAGCAGTGCTTCCAGCAGGTCCAGTTTGCATTGTTTTCTGTGCAGATTATAATGGTGAGGAGGGTGTATGGCTGAAGGCACATTAGAGTCCCTCAACTAGAGGCAGAACAGTTTATAAATTTCCAATGTCTGAGTAGGGGTGTATGCATGTGCCATCTTTTGTTAGTGGAGATATCCAAGAGTGGAAGGGTGCATTCCTTGAGGGAGATTTTTATTCTAAGAGGGCATAGTTCCTAGGGTGAGCAAGGTGCATGCATGAGAGCAATTATGATGCATGTAGAGAATGAGTTTCTCCTCAATGGGCGTTCTGTTGTAGGTTAGATAACTCATGCATGAGAGACACACTCTTACCTAGGGAGTTGCATGCGGTAGGGTCAAGGTTTCTCTCCTCAAGGGGAATGTTTCGCTGTTGTATTTCTTTTCATCTCTTGTCATATAAAAGAGACTAAGGGTGCTTCACTAAGATGGTTAGATAGTTAGAGTATTGAGTTGAGAGTGCTTCATTTGGATGGTTAGACAGTTAGAGCTTTGAGCTACTTAATCACAATTATTTCTTTTTAGATTAATAGAGAATGATGTGATTGAGAGCTGCAGTTTTGTGTTTGCTTTTCAAATTTTCAGAATTATGTTTTTGCAGATCTAGTATTCCTTGTTTGTTATTTTCATTGGTTAATTTGTCATTGGATTCCTAGATTAGGGTTTGGGTTTTAGGATTGTAGACCTTCTTATCATGTGCTGAAAATTAACATAGTATGAGTGTTGCACATTTGAAATCTTCTAGGGTCTATGCATGGAGAAGGTTGTTGCTCTTGAGGGGGAGTTGTTGTAGGATTTTAGTGGGTGTGATGCCCAAAAGACTAGTTATTGGTGTTATCCATGCCTAAGATAGGCACATTGACTTGTGAGGGGTTTGTTGAAGATGTAACTAGGTTCGGTCTTCATAATATATATATTTGTGGTTGATGTATTTGTTATATTTTTGTCAAGCATGTTCTTCATGCTAGAGTCAAAAGAAAATTTGAATTTCTATTTTGAGTCACAAGTCCACAAAATGACCAAGTCGACCCTCCTTGACAAGTCGGCCTAGCCCTCCAAGTGGCACCTATTTAACCCTCCTAGACAACTATACATAAAAGACAAGTTCGACCTACTTGGAGCACATTCATCCAACTAACAAGAAGTAATTTTGAACTTAACAAAGGAGAAGAAGAAACCGAGTCAAAGGAGAGAGAAGACAAATCAAAACAAGAAGAATATTTGCCTCGTTGATTGAATCTTTGACTTTTGCAGCTCACATGTGTGAAAGGTTTGATTTCTGTGGTAAAAGGCCAAATTTTTTTGAGGTGATTGCAGGCCGAAATTCTGCCCTAGTTGTAGGCTCAAAAATTTTGAAGTTTGACCAATGTTGACTTTGACTTTTGGAGGTGACTTGGAGGAGGGTTTGACTTGGCATTTGGTGGCAATTTGGTCATGGTCTTGGATTGGATATCTCTCATTTTGATCTGATTCTATAAGGAAAGGATTTTTGGGTTTTCCCGTTGTGGGTTTTGACCTGGCTACTAGCCTAATTTTTGGTTTCTCTTGTCTCATTGTGATCTCTATGTTTCTTGAATAATTGAACAATTGTATAATTTTTTGATGAAGAAGACATCTAATATTCACAAGTAATTATCAAGAAGAGGAACTAAGTCTTAGACTATATTGCACTTGGTTTCTCAACATGGTATTAGAGCTTAGGTGAAGGAAGGCAACTTGAAGATCACAACTCTTTAACACTTTTGAAGACATTCTTGTAGTAGCTCTCTCTCTCACTCTCAAGTAAGTACTCTTCTATTTTCTATGTCAAATACTTATGATCAAATGACATTTATCTGCAAAGAAGGCAACAAGCTTGAAGGTGCATCCAATTTCAAAGCTTTGAAGAAGAGGATTGATCTAGTCCTTATAGAAAATGAAGTCATGCAATTTGTTGAAGGCAAAGTTCTAGCACCAGATAAAAACAATGCTCAAGAAATGGCCAAGTATAATAAGGGAGAAATCAGAGCAAAAAGGATTCTCTTTGAATCCATCAAAGACCATCTCATCACCTTTGTTTCAAAATTATCTACATCCAAGGAAGTTTATGATACTTTGGTGAACTTGTACTCTATCAACACAACAGGTCATGAGATATCTTTAAGAAGTCAACTCTATGGAACAAGAATGACAAAGGAGGACAATGTAGCTTCATATTTTATGAAGATGTGAAAGATCAAAGACCAACATCAAGAGGTTCGTGAAACTATATATGATTCAGAAGTGATTACTGTTGTAATCAATGCTTTCCCTGAACATTGGGATGGTTTTGCTGGAGGAATTTATGCTAGAAAGGAAACTCCTACTTTTGAAGAGTTATAGGGTTCTTGCACTCTAGAAGAATCAAGACTAAAGGCCAAAAGCAATACTCAACCTCATAATGAAGATTCTCAAGCCTTTGCAGCTAGATCAAAGAAGAAATTTGGATCTCAAAATAGAAATGTCGATAACAGATCTCAAGGAAATAGAGATATGTCCAGAGTCCAATGCTTTGGATGTCATGAATACAGACACTACAAGAAAGATTGTCCTTAGAACCCTAAGAACAACAAGACGAAGGAAAGTCATGAAGCATCAACAACTGAAGATGAAGAAGCTCTAAAGAAACCGAAGGATGAAAATCACAAGGATCTCTACTATTGAAGATAATGAAGAATATGGCTAGTGCACATAGCAGTAATCTTACATCCACTCTTACACCAGGTTTGAAGTAAAAATTTACTTTTCATTTTTGAGTTTACAAGATGATAGTTTGAATAGAACCTATTAAGGATAAGATAGGCTACATAACCTATGAGAGCTAGTATATTTGGGATTCGCAAATAGAAGTTTGTCTAGATTGATTCAAGGGGATTAAAATTAAGTGGGAGCTTTTGGTCACCTTTAGATAGAGTCGATCCTTTGAAGATTGTAATTTTATGAGAAGAAGCCTCGCTAACTACTAGTAGGAAATTGGAATATCTATTGATTAAAGAAAGTAGTTGCATGGTAGAAACTCTTGTGTCTTCAAGAAAAGAAGACTATCTGATCATGAAAATTCGAAGGAAGCTAACATTGCTCTCAAAGAAGTAAGGACTACAGGTGTATGATGAAGGCAACCAAGGTTTTGGAAACTAGAAGAAGAACAAAACAAAATGGGTGTTAAGAAGTCTATCATCAATGGTCTACTTGTCCTTGAAAAGTCAAAATCTTGCTTGCAACATGTCATAAATCTTATGAAGATTCTTCCAACTAGAAATAGTTAACTTTTGACAAGACAATCGCTCCAAATTCCACTGAAGCTAATTCAAACTTATACATCAAAGAATGAGCCAGTTATATTACCATAAATGATTAGACATAGACAATGTTTAATGCAAAGCACTTCGATTTAATGAGAAACAAACTTTTGCAAGTCAATGGCAATGGATGCCTAGACTCTGACAATAGATGAAAGAAAGGGAAGGACGTAGTAAAACAAGAGGACGTTCCTGAATATAGGAGGAGCAGGCAATTTGAAGTATGCATTCATTAAAGAAGTCAAGAGCTAACATACACTAGTTGGCAACATGAAAGCATGATTTGAGAAGATTCTCTCGTTAAGGAGGAAGTAGCTCACATTTGCCTCAGTTGGAAGGGTTATTCCATATTTGTGAAGGATATAGGAATCTTATGATTATAGGAGACCTTGTACTTTGGATGATTCAAAAGGAAGTCATGAAGTTGAAGGAACAAGATATTGAGATGGAAGCAAAATGTGACATGGAGAATCTTGAATTGATTCACTACTGCTTGGGACTTAGCAGAAAATTGATGAAATTTAGAATGATGGATTGTAGACCTATGACAACTTTTGGAGAGTCTTGATATTGTTGATACCTCATTATACTGATAATTGATTGATTCCTTGATACATTTAATTCAAGGATACATTGATTGGGTTGACAATAGTGATGGTGAAACATGTACTACTGGTGGTTGTTTTTGTTTAGGATTTTGCTATAGTTCCTTGAAAGAGCATGAAGCCAGATTCCGTTGCACTAAGCACTGAGGATACAAAAGATATGGAAGTTTGTGCAATTAAGCAGTTTGATACTTTACTATATGAAGATTATCAGAGAACTTGGTTTTTCATGGAAGGTCGAAAGCACATTATGATTCAAGATGTGATGCAGATGGGAGTCAAGAAGCTACAGCAGGATCTCCACAGATGAACATGTAGTTGATGTAAGGGAATTATGAGTACTTTCGAGACAAGCTTAGGCTTGTGGATTACTCCTAGATTGAGAGGGAGTGAGGATGAACACCTAATTCTCCATGTGCCATGTACTGTGGCTAGGACTAACAATCGTAAGTCAAGTACATGGGCACGAATAGGGAGAATGGTGGGTTGGATGAACATCTTGGATTGACTTTCTTGAGTCATGTACTATGGCTGTTTAGGATTAACACCCTAAGTCAAGTACGTGAACTTGGTTAAAGAATGGTTCGGTGGATTGACATTTCCTCGTGACAAGTAGGAAATGGTCTTGTGGAGGACTTACTTTGGTGAATCTAGGTGGAGTATGTGCCTCGAAGAGGCAGTGTGGTGTCCTATTGAATGCCTCCCAACATTGTGCTCTAGTCTAGTGGAGAGATAGAGCTTACTTGTCAAGGACTTGGTATTTTGACAATGCTGGTTACAATGATGTTATCATTGATGATGCTTATCAATCTGGATACTTTCTTATGAGAGTATTTCACCTTGAGAATGTTCCGATAAGTCATTATGAATACCTCCCTAGTTGAGAGGGAGCGTTGAAGATGTAATTCAGTTCGGTCTTCATAATGTATGTATATATATCATTTATGTATGTATTTATTATATTTTTTCAAGCATGTTCTTCATGCTAGATTTTTTTTGAGTCAAAGGAAAATTTATTTATGCCATGCCCCATTTGGACATTTAAAAGAAAGAAAATTTATATTTTTATTTTGAGTCATAAGTCCACAAAATGACTGAGTTGGTCTAGCCCTCCATGTGGCACCTATTCAACCCTCTTGGACAACTATATATAAAAGACAAGTTCGACCTACTTGGAGCACATTCATCCAACACACAAGAAGTATATCTGAACCTAGCGAAGGAGAAGAAGAAGCTGAGTCAAAGGAGAGAGAAGACAAGTCAAAACAAGAAGAATATTCTCCTCGTTGACTGAATCTTTGACTTTTACAACTTGCACATGTGAAAGGTTTGATTTTTGTGGTAAAAGGTTGAAATTTTCTGAGGTGATCGTAGGCTAAAATTTGACCCTAGTTGCATGTCCAAAAATTCTAAAGTTTGACTAGATTTGAAGAAGCTTGACCATTGTTGACTTTGACTTTTGGAGGTGACTTGGAGGAGGGTGATTGTTGGGTTTTCCCCTGGCTTCTAGCCTAATTTTTGGTGTCTCTTGTCTCTTTGTGATCTCTATCTTTCTTGAATAATTGAACTGTTGTATAATTGCTTGATGAAGAAGACATGAGAAGGAATAAGCAGACATCTAATATTCACAAGTAATTATCAAGAAGAGGAATTATCTGTTAGAATATATTGCACTTGGTTTCTCAACAGGGTTGTGGGTGAGATACTTGTGTAGCTTCAATGATTGACTTGATTTGCTCCTATGATATGTTCTTGATTTGTTTTGTATCCAATTGTTTTTTTGTTGGAAGTTTGTTTAGTGTTGAAAAATGTGTAACTAGGTTCGGTCTTCATTAGTATGAAATGTATTCTTGTATATATAAAATGAAAAAGAAATTATTATTATTGGAGCATGGGTTTCATGCTCAAGTTCTTTTATTTTATAGGTCAAGCACCCATTGAGTGCTTCTAGGGTTTGTCCTAGGTATAAGAGTCATTGTCATATATAGAAGACCCTATGGGCACATTGTAAATTGTAAAAGAAAATTTATTTTGTCTTGAAAATGTCAAAATACCTCCAAGATCAAGTCAGCCTACATGAGCTGTTAAGTCGACCTAAGTGAAGAGACATGTCCACCCTTGAAGGAAGCCTATATATAAGAGGAACTCGTCCTCCATTTGGATCATTCACTCACTCATCTCTCATACGAAGAAGGAAGTAGTAGAAGGACAAAGAAGGAAGTGCGAAGAAGAAGTCAAAGTGTTTTTGGGTCTCTCTACTTTCTTCTGGGAATGCGAAGTTAGGGTTTATGCATTGGGGAAGTCTAGAAGTTCGATTTTGGGAGCAGGAAGAGCAAGAAGGCAAGCGAAGGTCTCTTAGGGTTTCATATTAGCCCTAAAACTCAAATTAAGGCAAGCGAGGTGAAGGGAAGAGCAACAAGAGGGAGATCGAAGTCTCCTAGTGAAGAAACAACAGTTGCTGGGGCAGAATTTCGGATTTACTTGGGAGGTCGAGGAAGACTTGATCTTGGAGGGTACTTGTCTGAGTCTAGGCCATGGTATTTGTCAATTGAAAGATCTAAAAGATAAGAAGAGATTTTATGGGTTTTCCCCTCAAGAGGGGGGGTTTTGGCCCTGGCTTGGAGCCTACATACTGTGTCATTGTTCTTAATGTTCTGGTAGTTGTTTGATGTATTGCATATTGAACTAGCACAGATCAAAGCTAATAAGTAAAAAGCTAACACAAGCAGTTATCAAGTTAAGAGAATTAACATATACATTGCCCTACTGAATTCTCAACATTTAGAAGTTACAAGAATGGCTAACTTGGGTCACAAAGAATGCTCTAGTTAGAAGTCTTTCCCAACTTTACACCTTGGAAGTGTAGGCTTCAAATGTTGGTGGAGGAGTTTGATCTTTGGACTGTGGTAGAAGGAAATGTTACAACCCCCATGAACCTTGTGCCATTGGCTGAGCATAATACGAAGGTGGCCAATGCAAAGAATAATCTTGGATTATGTGAAGGACCATTTGGTCCCTCACATTGCAAAGAAGAAATTGGCTAATGATATGTTTGATGCAATGATCACTTTGTATCAAACCATGGATACTTCTTGTAATATGCTCTTGAAGAACAAGCTTACTACCACATACATGTCGAACATCACTAAGTTGAGAGATTAGAGTGCTATGATCAGGATGAAGGACGAGGACAAGAAATTAGAGCCCATATCACTAGATGGGTTCTGTCCACCTTCATTATCCTTTGTACAAGGTGTTTATGCTCATGAGAGGTTGCCCACCTTTGAGAAACTCTGTTTTAGAGATAACTCCTAACTTGGATGATTTTCTATTAATGAGAAACCATATTTAATACAATATAGTAACTCTTGGTTTCATCTTCCAAGAGGTCTATTTATCTTTCATATTCTCCCATTTCTCCTAATATTGACTATTTATTTACAAGGACAAAAATTCCAAAGGATTATGTGTCCTCTTTTGAGCACTTTGGTGAAGATGTCCGCAATTAGGCCATTTGTGGAACAATGTCTCAAATGAATAGTCTTGGCCTTTACATGACATCTAATCAAATGATATTTTGTGTTGATATGTTTAGTTCTATCATGGAATCTAGGATTCATGGCCAACTTGATTGCAAAAGTATTGTCAATTAGAAGAGGAGTAGAATTCACTTGTTTCTTCCACTGTTTGTTTGCATGACCTCAAGGAGAGAGTTGTTGATCCAAGACTCATGAGATAACCTAAAGCCAACACTCCATTTCCTTTATCCCTATCAAAGTCTAAATTAAATTATCCAATCAAATTGAAGTGAACCATCTTAGAGTGCTTGAGTAAAAAATCCAGTGTTGTGAAAATCGTGATTTAATCGCGCGTTTTTCAAAAAATTGCGATTTTTTCCCTTGAACGATTAAATCGCGATTTTTAAGGGAAAAAATCGCGCAAAAATTTTTTTGGCCGATTTTTTTCGAAAAACTCGCGATTTTTTGAAAAACTCGCGATTTTTTCGAAAAAATCGCGATTTTTTCGGAAAAACTCTTGGGGTCGGGTGGCAGCGGGAAAAACTCGCGATTTTTTCGGAAAAACTCTTGGGGTCGGGCGGCAGCGGGTTTTATATGAAAAAATTAGATTTTTTTTTGCCCATTTGGACAGTGCGCGGCCTAGGAGGAGCTCTGAGCTGGGAGAGAGGGTTTGGAGGGCGATTTCGCCGATTCAAAGGGTCTACGCTCACTATTTCGAGAGGAGATCGCCATTTTCACCGTAGAAACGGTATGTAGGTTGATTTTTTTTAGTTTTCATTGTTTCAAAACAATGTTTTTCTATGTTTTTAATTATTTTTTTGTTGAAAAACTTACATATGGGCACCATTTTTTTTTGTTTTCATTGTGTTTAAAGAATTGTTGTATTTCTTCATTGATTTGGGATGGGTAGCTTGGTATGGCTATGGGAACCGATTTTTTTTTTTGTTTTCATGTTTTTTAAACATTGTTTATGTTTTTTCATTGTTTTTGGCATTTGCTTGCCATTTGGTTGGGTAACTTGGGTTTGGAACTTTGGATTCTATCATTCTAGATATTTGTAACTTGTAATTTTGTAAATGGCAAATGCTAAATTGTAATCCTAAATTCATATTTCCTAATCCTTATTAATTTTAATTTTTTCCCATAGGTTTGCAACTTCAAAGTTAAAAAACAAACATGCCAAGGAAATTGGATCCTTTCTGGGATTATGGTGAGCCTACAAGTCCGACTGATAGACACAGATTGAATTGCAAGTTGTGTGGAAAGGAAATACAAGGGGGGGTGTATAGGTTGAAGTTTCACCTTGCACGAATCCCTGGACGTGATGTGGGGCCTTGTCCAAATACAACTGCTGAACTTATCCTACAAGCCACGAGAGCACTGGGAGAATTAGAGCAGACTAAAGAGGCCAAAGAAGAAGTGAAAAGGCAAATAAGAAGGTCAGCTGAAGGAACTGGAACTAGTGGCGCTGGTTCTACTGCAGCATCAATGAATCCGATAGCTGCATCATCATTTTTTGTTCCTCGAACCACACCTGGTTCATAGCCATCTATTGTTTCAATGCTAAAAAGAAACGAGAAAGAAAAAGCTGACAACTTGCTAGCAAAATTTCTCCTCTGGAGTGATATTCCTTTCAGCATCATAAGGAATAATCCTTTTTTCCAACCTGCTGTTGATGCTATTGCCAGTGTTGGCCCGGGGTACAAAATCCCTTCTTATCATGATTTCAGAGGCCGGATTCTTCAAGATCAAAAGCATGACTGCACCCA